>JAQFXM010000345.1:0-54738 GCA_034693345.1 Entomobrya multifasciata
TGTGGGCTCAAATTTGGTGGGTAAGTAGCCCTGCTATAAAAACGTCATTATACAAAGTTTCAATTGACCTGGCCCAATCCTTCCGTCCCCAGAGAGACTTTAAGGACAACATCGACGTGATTACCTGTCCTCGCGACGTCAAAGCTGTGCATTTGCACGATCAACCAATTAAGTCGACAACTTTTTTTTTGAAAAAAGCGACATGTGCCACTTCGTTATACCGAGTTATCGGTTTATTCAACATATTTTTACATTCATTTTTAAATCACTTAAACATGAAACAATGAATGAAAACTTATCTATAATGTATTTATAGCATTTTGTTAATCGAAAACTGACAGCGTCAATTGTCAATACTTGCGCATCAACGACAATTTATATTATTTTCAAGACAAGTTAGCATTGTCACAATTTAAATGATCTTAACAAGATAAATCACTCCGAAACAAAATCCAAACAGTTTTCTCACTCTTATCAATACATTTCTCTTTGTTTTTCAGGCAACTGAGGGTACATCGAATCATTCTTCATCAAAATCTTTTCTTTTCCCTCATTCTTAATGCCTTCCTCGTGATTATCTTCAATACAACAGTGATGATGGGTGAAACAAATTCCATTAGCGATGGCAGTGACGCCAACTCCATTGTCCGGAAGGCAAGTCCATGAAAAATGCTTAAATAATAATATTTCTTCTTCGCGAAAAATGTGAATGCTAACATATCAATATCAGGAAGTTGTCCTAATAAAAAACGGTTTAGTAGCAAGCTTTATAAAATGTAAGCATTCAATTATGACAATCTTCTTACACTGTAATTTGCAACATCGCAACTTTTTTGACTTGAATAATCTATTTCTTGACAACTTATTTGTCATCATCAGCGCAATATATATGTGAATGTAACTTTTTCGTATGAACTTCATAAGAATTTTATGTAATATGTGTTTAAATGTTATGTTGAATATAATATACAACAAGATTCTCATTCCAACTTCCTCCATTAAACTTTCCCGTACAATAAACGCTGTGTCTTGGATCCATGTATAACTTGCAGAATGGCGTTGGTTGCCGGTTGCTTCTAATTTCTACCAAATATTCAAGGATGACAAACTACATGTGGATGCTTTGTGAAGGATTTTATTTGCACAAACTCATTGCTGCTGCCTTTGCTGAGCAGAAATCCCTTCTTGTTTTCTATTTGATTGGATGGGGTAAGCTAATAATGTTACAGAAGTCCGACATGAAAGCAAAAACAATAAGATTTGGGGAGAATAAAATGAAAATTTGCTTCATGAAGCAGAAGCATAAATAATTATGGCAATATAATATGCAGAGATTTGTGTCAGCACTTTAATTTCTAGACATTTGAGTGAGTTGCTTTATTGTTGTTATATATTCACATTCACAGTATTTCCTCTGATTCCCACCGCAATATATGCCGGATTCAGAATTCTGAGAGCAAATGATGGATGCTGGGTTGTACCACAAGAAGAATGGGAATGGGCTTTGAATGGTCCTAGCCTACTTAGCTTATTGGTAAGTAGAAATCCGGAAATTGCTATAAACATTGTAACCAAATATAGTAATTTAGTAAACTATGACATTGCTTGTGTGGATGGCTACATATAATATATTAATTTTTCATTTCTGTGTACCATGTGTGTTTCAAGTTTCAATATACTTTAAGTATGTATTGTATTTCTGAATAACTTTCCCACAAATAAATGTACTTATTGCTAAAAAGCGGTCGAAATCACGACCATTGTTTCAAACCACTATTCGATAAATGCCGCTTTTAACATTTCCCCAAGCTATCAGAAATCTAGTCAAGCTAACATAGACGCAAAGAAACGAGGTCCCATGGGCTTGTGTTAAATAAAATTGCTAGCTTAGCTTTGCTACAATGTAATGGTCAGATTTTTAAATAGCTGCACTCAGACATTTAAAACTGTGACCTTTCTGTTAGCATTAATATCTTACTGTAAGATAAAGTAAAAAAAAAACATTTGCCTAAAGCTTTATGTTAAAATATTTTTAGACGTACCGATATATTGTTAACAAAGTGCATAAATTGTATTTGAATATTCTTTGACTTTTAGGTCAACACGTTATTCCTCATCAACATTATAAGAGTACTCGTGACTAAGCTTCGGGCAGCTCATGCACAAGAACCCAGTCAGTACAGGTACGTCCTTTCGCATCAAAGTTTTTTTGTAATTATAACATATTAATCACGGTTATATGGGGTATATTGATATATGGGCTTTTGATGTAAAATGAGGGTAAAGATACTTGCAATGAAATAGATTAAAAGCAATCATTGATATTATTTTCCTTTGTGTCATAATAAATCAGATATATTTCGATAACAAAGCTTTCACGATCCCCTGGTATTCTTACTAGATGAAAAAGTAAGGCTAATGTCAAGACCATCACTCTTCAAAAAGTTTGCTTACGAAACGATGCGTAGAAATCTTTTCCAGTGATGCATTAACGCTGAGATGTGACAGGCGATGTGATTTAGTCTAAATTCCCTTTCAACATTTTGACTCATTATCATCGAATTGTTTCAAAGAATTACAATGACTTATATAATGAAAAGCCTTGTTCCTCATCTGTCATCTGATCCAACATGGAAAGCTGTAGAAACAAGACAAATACCTATTCAAAGTCAGCTTACTTCCTTCTCTCGTTTACTACGAAATTATGTAAATAAGAAATTACGAAATGTTTGAGTATGAAGGTTTTTCAAAACAATATAGCTGAAAAATGAGAGAAAATTACAACCTTTATTTCTAAAAAAATCTTTGTTTCACATGAAGGAAAACAATGCAAATATATGGGAGAAAGCAGGAACTGCTCGATGTAGTGTTGAATTTCTATAAGTAACCTCCAAGCTACTGTACCTTTTTAACTCGTATTTAATTTCAGCAGGCTCAAGATAAATTTTCCCTTTCTGTCTGTAGTAGCGAAAAGCTCCAAGACCTTCATCTATACAATGCTTTAATACATTTTACTAATAAATTAGCTTCGTGTTCAAAAGGGAAAACAGTGGAAATAGACAGAGGAAACTGAAAGATTCCCGATGACGTAGAGTAAAATGTACACAGGAAGTCACGCACACATGTACATAGTACATACAATGCCCATTCTTACGTTCTTCCTGCATACTATTTGTGCACCCGACAAACAGACATCCAACAAGGAAAGCTTTAATATTTTTCAGCTTCTCTCTCTCCGTCTGCAAATCTTGCACATTGCAAATTGCCTTTCGTATCTTCTCTCTGGACCTGTTTTTCAGTAGCTTTTTGTTGTGCATGTTATTATTATAGTAGTGGCATTTTCTCTGGTAAAATGACAACAGCTTTGTAACGTAACGATCTTGAACTCAGTACACATGCAAACTGAAAGGATAGGACATCAGTTTTGTTGTAATTTTCTCACAAGTATATTAACTTTATGTGCATACAGAACAAGTTTATTTATAATGATAAAAATAGAGAATGATATATAGCTCTCTGCCATCACCATTTAGACCCAGTCAGAAATAAAATGTTTGCATCACGTCAGTATCGCCATCAAAAAGTTCACGTTCAAAACCTTATCGCGATGATGATGATGATGTGTGTGTACTCAAGAGAAAGAAGCTGCTAAAATTTGCCCTACGTTTCAGCGAATAGCCCACTGTATTATGTTCGTCCCACTGACATGGCAGACGGCTGGATGTTTCTCTCTGCTTGCTTTTCTGTCCTTTACTTCCGTGCAATGAAGGAAAGGGGTTAAATGAGAAAAACCTTCAGAAAACTTTATACCTCGTAAAATGTGTGGACTGTGGACTACAAACATAATATACATGAACATAGTTAGTTCAGTAGAAGAATGAATTATTTTGCGAAAAAAAAGCTTCTAGTACAACCAGCCGTTGCAACTTCATGATAACAAGACCGAGACTCGAGACATCCCTTCAACATATATATTATAGCCCATAACCTAAAAAATATATGTGTCATGTAAAGATGCGTATTAAATATTATGGAAGCAGTAGAGAAAGAACAGCTTCCCGTGAAACTTAATCTAGATATACCAACATTGGTTACAAAGTTACAAAGGAAGTGCGCATCTTGTCTTTTTTTCACAGGAAAGCTGTTAGAGCGACTTTGGTTCTCCTTCCTTTGTTTGGACTTCATTTTATTGTCACCATATACCGTCCATCTTCCTCAACCGGAGTTTGTCAGAATTGGACTGAACTCTATTTTTATGCCAATGACATACTTGACGGCATGCAAGGATTCCTAGTTGCGCTCATCTTTTGCTACTGCAATGGAGAGGTAATAAAGTTACTTTAATGTTTATGCTAGCATGCCAAAATCCATGTAATATGCTAACCATGTCATGTCAGTCTTAGCTAGCAGAGTGGTAACATGTGTAACTGTTGTCGAAGCTTTTATGTATATTCTCATTCAATTTGCATTAAATTCTGAAAGAAAAAAAACTCGTAACCTAACCGAATACATTTTCCAGGTGCTTTCACTCTTGAAGAGAGCGTACAAAAGGTGGCGAGAGCAGCATTTCGATGTAAGCCACCGGGCTAATTCACGACACAGGCCTAGCCGTGGATCTGTCTTGGGTCGGTCTGTAGTGTCCACCCACATTTATTCCTCCATCCCACCGTCCCCAGAGACTAATGTAATTGCCCTACCAGGTAATTCTAATTCCAATTCACAGGATCCATCACCCACTTCACAGCCAGTGAGTACGAATCTTTTAGCTGTAAATGGCGCTTCTGGAGCTGTCACCATTTCCTCCAATGCCATCAATAATTCCTCGCCCAATGTGAAAAACTCCTCCGAGTCCAAGTCTTCTTTGAAGAATAGAAAGAACCACACCTCGACAGCCACAAATGGAAACGCGATTAGCATGTATGTTTCCAGTGAGTATGGGTGTGTGAAGGAGAAACCCGGCATGGAAATCTCCTGCGTATAAATTTATCTTTCATTTTTGTAAGTTGGAAGGTTCTTATGTTCGTTGTCAGTCTGGTTGCGCTTGAAATACTCTTTTCATCAGATAAACAAAAATCACTTACTTAATATGTTACCGTGAACCGGATGAATATATGTAGATGTAGGTTTAAATATGCCAGTTTTATGTACATTACAGTGTATTCATACAGTATTAAAGTTTCTGGGTCACATGCTCCTGTAATGCACTTCTAAACTAAACTAACTAAATTATGTACATTTGTATAATATATTTACTTACGTGTGCTACACTAGAATGATAATGTGATACAGGTTCGATACAGGTGTTTACTCAATACTTTTTGACAGCGATGATATCCTTCGATACTTTTGTTTGTTTCAGCCTTGAACATAATATTATATTCATGTGACACTGGGTCAGCCGCCAGAAAAAAGATGAGTACCTTTTTAATAAATTAAAAAGTTTATTCGTCATTCAGGTATTGAATCCACAGGGAATCAAAATGACATATTGGTTTATAAAGATATTTTCTTAAAATTGTCTTTTAGTCCAGGGACAACTTGAGATTATGTATACTATGCTTAAAGATGTCAATATACTAAAAAAAGTGTAAAATTCGCTGAGAAAATACTATTAATGTTCAAAAATAATTATCTCAAAGTTAAATTTTCAATTTATATAACATATTTGTAAATAAATAAAGATATACTGCAAAATATAAATTTATTTGAAAATCGTTTTAAAATGTAGAGCTAAATACATTTTTGTGATTTAGTTTATTCAAAAAAGAAACATTGCTACCTGTGCAGATATACACAAAAAATTGTGTACAATTGTGCCATGAAATATATATAACCAGTTAGCTTCAGTTAAATCTTCAAGCTATTGTCATTAATTAAACAATTTCTCGATGTAGTATTTAATGCGATTTCCGAACAAATTAAAAGTTCACAGCATTATAATGAGTAAACCCCAATTTTTACATTCTGTATGCATAGTTTTTAACACAAAACTATAATGTTGAATTATTTTTATCAATATGGTATACAATTTCATTTTTATTAGCTTAAAACTTTGAACTTTTGAGCGAGTACACCGTTTGTCTTCCCTTCCTTGTCAGATAGTTGTCCACGCCGTTCAAAAATTTTACTTTTATGATTTGGGCATATCAATATAAAGATGGGTAGTGGGGATAGATTGGATCGACTGTAAACTGATTAAAAACCCAAAAGAATGATTGCATTGTGCAGTAACATTTTTGCCCGAATTTGGTATCGAGAAAATTTTAATTGGGATGTCATCTTTGAAAATTAAACCCGAATTAGTAATATTTGCAATGCATGTATTTTTCTTGGTTTTCTAAAAAGGAACAAAACCACAAGCTAGGATCAGTGTAAAAGGTTACAGGTAACTTTATTAGGCAAAGGACGTATTTCGGTTGTGCGCTGCAGTTAACTATAGCAAAGTCTTTATTTAGACCATATCGATTAATAAAATTAATTAGATACCTGGATGTTTTATATTTATTAAAATAATTCTTTCTTATTTTAAGCACTGGAAGCACGTTGATATGATAGTAAAGTACTTCGCTGCGGTAGAACTTCTATATACTACTTTTGAACTATGCAATGCAGCAGATAAATTATACAAGATTCTCAAAATTATTGATAATTACTTTAATAAAACTAATGAACATGTTTTCTATCTTTATTATATATTATTCTCTTATCGATCTGCGTGCAAATAAAGAAAGAAACTACACATTAATATTGTCTCATTTTCCAGTTCAATTTTTTTAAAACAAAGTTCATGTTTCATGCTTGCGTGCGTGTAAGGTAACTTAAATTCTACTGAATAAAAATGTTCGTATGACTTTTGAACAAAATATTAAAACCCTGTAGTTCATAAGATTAAAAAAATAATATTCATATTTATTTCTGATTCATGTTATCAAAATTGATAAAATATTAATCATCGGTGGCATATTTCCGAAATATAAATACATACACCCAATTTAATCTGTTATTATAAAATCAGATAAAATTCTGCCAGTATAAAATTTCAATAGTCGTAAGCATTCATACGATTCTTGGTTGCATAATTAGCGGTAAGTTGTCCGAGTTCCTCCAAAGTCTCTGTAAAGTTGGTCCTTATCAATGATGGAACGCAAGAAATCTTGCCATTGCTTCTTGTTGGAACCAAATACTTTCAACGCAACCCTTGTCTCAGGTGCCATAATTGGTCGCAAAACACTGAGCACAACCTCAAATATCCTTGGAGCTGAAAGTTGCACATTTATTAGTAAAACACACCAAATGAGTTTTATTTTTTACTTTTTTGGAGTCGATTAGATATCAAAAGTGCAGATATTGTGACAGGAAATATAAAGATTTCAACTTACTATTTACTAAAACGATGTTGTCTGCCAAATTTGGGTAGTAGACCTGATGTTGAAAGTACGTAAAAATAGCGGGTAGACCTAAAAAACAGATAATTATTTTAGGGCATTTATTCTCATACTTTAAACCAGTGTTACCGGCACATGTTAAAAATAGAGAGCCTGAAACAATTTCTGAGACTGAGTTAAGCTAAGCTTGCATTGCATGTGCCTTTTTACGTTCTAACTATGTGAAGTTGAACTCTAATTATAATTGCTTCCAGCTCGCCTCATTAATGGATTTTCTCACAATTTTAAATTGATTTATGGGTCATTAATGGATGTATGCTAAAGTTTTCGTTAAATTATCAATAAGCTAAATTCTTTGTTTCATCTGTTTAGTAATAGGTTACTACTGGTCGTTTTATAAATAAAACTATCTATTTTTCGTAAATACTACATATGTACTACCAAGTGGATTGGTATTAAATGAAAAATAAATTTGACGCATTCCTCTGCGAGTTCTCCATACAAAGGAGTTACACAAACTGAAATAATGAAAAAGCTGACTTGTTAATCTGTAAACTCATTCGTTTGTGATTCTCTTTTACAACTTGGATCTTACAAAGCCGTTTAAAAAACTAACGTTCGTACCTACATTGGTGTATTGTTGAGCTATATGTATATCGGCAAGATTTCATTTCATTTCGGTATAGTTGGAAACATTATCTTATTTATGTATCGTATGTATGTTTGTTTCGTATGCACTTCCATATCTGCCACTTTTATCTCACTATCAATTTTCCTGTTGACTGTTTTGTACTCCGGTGCGTATGCTGACTATAAAGAATTTTATACAAGAAAACTACTAATGAATTTGATTTGAGATTATCTTATCCAAACTTTTGTATCTACTCATGTAACACTTTGCGCTTTGCGTATAAAAAGTATACAAAGAAGTTATTTCCCTTCTTCTCTAGACTCCCTATTCACTCGACTACCATTCCCATGCCTATACTCATACTCAAACTCATTCGCTTACAATTGAATTCAGTTTCAATCTGCCGAGTGTTTGAAAAACAAGGAAAAACAAAAGCGACATACACTGAATGCATCCTTGTTGAGCTAAACTGAAATCCTCGAGATTAATGAGAAATTGAGACTGAGTGACATTTTCCCCTCGAGCCTGCTTGTCGCGGATTTGTTTGCTAACATCTTCAAAAGCACGGTCCAGGTAGCGTGTAAATCTTCTCGCCTGTCCAGCCTGGTAGATTTTATAAATCATTTATTTTATTGCAAAAACCCCCCATAATGTACGTACATGCACATGTTACATGAAAGTTTTTTCTTTGACATATCGGATGTCGTGTTTCAATTTACCAAGACAGCTTTCCTTATGTCCCACGTTCCAAATGAGAAGGCAATTATTGGTCGCCCTGTTTTATCATAGGTATCAGTAGTATACGGCTTTGGGATACAAAAGGAAAGGTAATTGTAGCAAAGCATGCATCATCATTGTTAAAAAATGAAACTTCAAAACTAGAAAATCATGAAAAATGAAGCTATTGAAAGTAAAAATGGTTTCATACATAATCTCGCTCCAAGTCTGAAAAGTCTTCATTAAGCAAGTTGTCAATATTATTTTCCTCTCTCCATTTAAGATTCTATAAAAAACGAAAACAAGACAGATTTCGACATTATTTCATTTCAACCATGTCATTAAATATAAGTGATAGTTTGGCAGATTTTATAGCATGAATACATCTTTTTAACTACACTAAACAAAATGTTCATCTCAATGTTTTTAGACCCAACATCTACACATTGTATATATACACCCGTATAAAGCTGTGACGGGTTCTATTTTTTTGAGGGCTAGAATCTAGAATGGAAATTTTTGTTTCAAGAAAACTTTTTTTTATAGGAAACTCGATATCAAAAGTTCTTCAGGCAATAATTATTGCACTTTTTGTATTCATGTTTACATCTCATGCATTGTTACCCAATCATATCTTCAGCGAATTATAATAAAAAAGTACTTACGTCAAGGAGCTTTTGTTCAGCAAGCTTCAGATCAAGGTTTGCAGCTCTTAGCCAACGTATTAGATAGATGTCATGATTCATGAAATCATGCTTCAAATGATTTTTTACCAGTTCTCTAAACTGCAAAATTTTCAGGAAAAAAAGTTAATATTATAAAGATACAAAATACAAACTTAAAGATTGCACTTTTGATACAAAATTTAACAGTCCCATTAATCGACAAACCTTTTCTAATGCAACTTTTTCCTTATAAGTAATTGTCAAATCTTCCTCCACAGGGATTCCATTTGCAGCTTGCAGTCCTACAACCCACAAAAGAAGTAGGACAACAAATGTACCTTTCCGGGGTGGGATTGCTGCATGCATACTTGATATGAAAAGTTTTCACACGAATTTCACAGCTAAACCAAAGTAAATAGGGGAACAAAATTTGTAAAAAAAAAATCACACGAACTGACGTTCGACTCTACTTTGATCACCGCATCGGGATTTGACGTACATAAAAACGATTCCACGTGTGCTCACTACGTCCTCCAATCTTCAGGGACGTTAAAATACAAATTATTCCTTAAACATAACTGTTGTTCTTAATTTGCATTAAACTTTAGTCTTGCTAAAAAAATCCACTTTTTAAACTTGACAATACCAGCAAATTTTGTACAATGTCTTTGCTGCCGACACCTGTGTTCTAGTGTCTATCACATTGAATACAAAACACCTTTAAGTAGAAACTGGCTGGTATTTAATAATATAACATCTTTTTGTCCGTGCGGCTTAACAAAGATTGCAAACGTCACTCGCTTTAAATCTGTTTGTTTCAGATGTAGATAAACCGAACAGGAACACCAAAACCGCAGTTACAGAAAAGTAAGACGTGTGCGGTTCCACAACAAAAACTTTTGTCAGTAGTGAGTGCGTGGGATTTTTCTTAAATTTTAATACAAGTTCCCATCAGAACGAATAATCCTTTAAGGTAAAATGCTTGCTATGTATGCAAGTGACCAAGACGTTTTATTCTGGTTGGAGAATTCATTCTGTTTCATTCATGAGTCATTGTCAGCTTTGAATAGGCTTCTCTAGTTCAATGATATTATGAATATTATGATGAAGATGGGCACAACATGCAGCTTCTTTGTAACTTGTAACCTTAAACTTACAACACAAAAGCAAACAACATTGAGGATCTGAGAGATTTTTTTCTATCTCATTGCAGTAGTATAGTAACAGTTTCAGAGTATCAGTTTTGCTCTTGAAAAATATAATGGATAACAATATGCAGTATTTTTTGCAACTGAATGAGCTTCAGTTTAGCACAAATAACATTCAGATTATTGAGCTACCAATCCTGAACATTAGATTTCTTACCTGTTTACCATAAATAAATAAATATATCAACTCAAGTGTACACAATCCAAGATTATCATCGTCATTCACGAAGATCCATTTTTATTAAGTATGCAATTGTACATATGTAGCTATAAAATTGATGCTATCATAATTATAAGTGTGTTATTTGTATTTTATTTTTTATAACGCGTGGGGATAGTGAAAAGGTGTCAGACAGCCTTATTTTACGCTGTGAACGAATGGCAAGGACATATCGTTTACAGACTACAGTACAATGCAATGTTAGCGCAAACTGTATTAGTGTACATACATATTAGTTAGAATGGTAAAATCTAAGGGACAAAATCAGGAACATTGTTGTAGGATTGCACGACTATACTTTCCTTACTAATATGATTGTATGAAATATTGTGCGTATATGCGCATGCATAAACATGAGCATAAACGGTGATCTTTACCAATAATGATTCCATTCCAAGTAGCATAACACAAAATGATATACTGAATTGAAGTGAATATATAAATAGAACAAATAATAGCATTTTCTGAATAACAAATCGTTAACAATGGATTGCATGTTGTACAGTCATGAGCTCTGACACTAGATACAAAACAATGGTTTGTATTGTTGTTCTGCTAGTTTTGCTTTTCATACTGTGATGTTGTGCAAGAGGTGGTTTTCAGTCACAGTATTTAATCATAGTTTAACATGCCTACTAAGCTTTATGGTTGAATGCTTAATTAGATGATGCATTACATTTAGAGAATATATTGTTTGGTCCACGTTTAATATAGAGTAGCATGGACTTCTCTGTATATCTCAGTGCACTGAATTGGATCAAGCCTGCCGTTAGCTATTTATAGATTTAATTCAGCTAACTATTTCAAGTTCAAAATGTATTTCATAATGTATTTATGAGTGATCCTTTTATGGATTATTAAAAGCAAATCCATATATGCAATCTGATATCTGGAATACGATGCGTTTATAAAACATGAATACCTTCTCAAGGACTGTTATAGATTTGTGTGAAATCCCATTACAATAGTTCAGAGTTTTTTTGGAAGTAGTAGGGTTATGGCACCAAAGCCAGAATACCAGGATATCTGTACAAACAAAACTTCATTTATTTGATTGAACTCATAAAGAAGTGCAATTGGTACAATATTGTGTAGGTTTTCTATTTTAGATAGGTTTTTCCTGTGCTTAAGATATAATTCGAATTTTTATGCAAATAGGTCAGAAATACCGTAATTAAAATCGAAATTTCTGAAGAAATAGTAAAATATCTAAAAACTATACTATATGGCTAATTAGTCATTGTAGACTAGACGGAAGTCATTGAGGAATAAAGGTCATCATGAAGCTCAGTCTACAGTATTTTAATTGAAGTGTATTCATTTTTCCCTTAACGAACGAGATATTGAATACAAGTTGATGAATAAGAGGAATGAATGAAAGTCTTTAAATCCGGTAATCCCTTGAAATAAACATTGGGACAACGAAATATGGTTTCGCCGTTCAAGGTGATAATGAGAACATGACTTGTGACTGTGACCTAATCAATATTACATTACCCTACATACATACCAGTACTTCAAATTGTGTTACCAATCTACATCTACACACCATTTCCCTCTGTGAATCTACTTGTAGATATAATTTGCATGTATTATTGTTATATGTTAATGTCTCATAACTTTAACTATTTTTCACCATAAATCATTTTGATGTTTGTGATTGCTATTTTTTGGATTCCCAGTGATATTAAAGGATTATACAAACACATTAAAAAAAATTGTTTATGTATTGTCCCTGCAGTAAAAAACCAGCCCAATATTACTGCGAATGATTTGAGTTATTTATCCAGAAAGTCTATTGAATAAAACGCATTTTATCAATATTAAGAAACATCTAGTACGGTCTCAGAAGAAGAGCTTATGCTCATTCACATGGACAAATTCATAACTACATTTTCACCCTAATACGTAATTCGAAATTCCAATATTTATAAACTTGTCTCACTTGGCTTGTATTTAGTATACCACAGCAGTAAATTTTAGATGGGAGATGGATTCGATAAATGTTAACATTTTTACAAGTGTTCTCCCTTTACTCTAATTATTAATTAATTTTGGTTTGCAATTTTTGTAAGTCCAAATTAGTATGTAATATGCACCTAAACCTAATAGCTTCGTAATTTTTCTCTTACATAAAAATCAAAGCAATTTTGGTTTTTATTTTTATGTAAAAAGAATTGTTGCGGTAAGGTTAGTGTGAGGTGTTGGTGGTGTGGTGAGGAACAGGAAGCATAACTAATTGCATGTTGGACCCCTAATTTGATATATAAGTGTATGTAATCCATTTAGTACTAAAGAGTTACACAACTGACAGATCTACTCTGGTGGTAGACTGCTGACCAAAATAAACGTTTTGATGCAACAAAATGAGATTTGCTCTGAATAGTATCATTATCATCCATATCATCTCTATGACTCATAGAGACAAGACTGATGATAAAATAGTTCTATGATCTGAAGACCCTTCCTGAATTGCTAAATTAAGAGTTTATCAACGAAAGTGAAACCTAGTATTTAGAAGCATGTGTAGATCTTCTAACCCTATATTAAATGATGTCGTTGATGAAATGAGTTTGTTTTTTATTTTTGATCGTTACTAATTTTATTTTAGTAACTTTTTAAGAAATATTTCGTTTCCGTATCCTGTCAAATACATATTTGACTGTCTATACTTATCTATGGAATATCGTCTTGCAGAATAGCAATATGATTAATATACTTGCACATTTAATATGTATAGGTGTGTAAGTATTTTTGCCGCATAAAAAGGCAATTTTGGTATTGAAAACGAACTACGCATCTCATGTAAATACAGAATGTGTAGTGCAGCTATTAAAACTAAAGTGTCTATTGTGCAAAAACATGTATGCAGATAGCAAGTATGCACTCAATTTGTCTTAAGTATAACTATAACACAGGAAGCAAAACAAGATAAAAACAAAGGACTTGATTTTACAATCAATTAAAAAGTGGATGTACATGTGTAAGTACCCACAGCAGAGTTCAAAATAAACTGACATGACGAAAACAAAAACATCGCATTCGCCAAAGCCTTCACATTCTTCTTTGTAGAAAATTTGGGAGATTTCTTTATGGTGTGCTCTGAACTATTTTAAAGCTACGACCATGACCACATTATCCCGATGATTATCATCTCAACACTTCCGAAACACATACATATGTATCTAGTCAACCCATAACCCACGTTTAACTATCGTATCATGATTTCCGGATGACTCAGTTAATTTCCAAGCATGCATTTTCTTTTGACATAAAAACACGGATGCAGATGTACTTTTATTTATACTCATTAAATTTATTGTTTATTTAAAAATTAGACTTAGATTTGTTCTACTGAAAGGTATTTATTTTCATAGTATTTTCATTCTAGGTTAGGCAGTATCAAATATACAAGTATGATAGAACGATGAAGAAGAAATGTACGAACAAAGTGCAATTTTTTTAAAATCTCAAACTCTGAAAAATAGCGTTAAATATCAAAAATAAAAACGACTATGCTTTGTATCCTAAATTGTCATATTTTTCAGTCCAATGTTCAACTTAGGTAGTTACTTTGTGTCGTAAACAATAATGCGTAAAACATAACAATGGTACAATATTTGCCGTGTCGAAAAAACAAAGGCATATCGAGCACAGAAATCTTTTCCTTGAGCATTGTCGTAATGATATTTCGCAGAAGGATATCAACCTTTTATTGTTTGTTACTTTTGGCACATTTTAGTAGGCTTCCGTTGAAGAAAATAGGAAACCAGTGAAACTTTTTTATGATTTAAGATAATAAATTATCTTACATGAAGTATGTATGTACATACATACTTGGGTATAAAAATCAAGATTCATGCTAAATGCTGATTTTCATTTTTAACCATTTGACTCATTTTAGGCCTGTGAGAAGATAAAATGCGTATTTTATTATGCATCCAGTAAAGTATGTTTTTATTTGACCCATGTCATCCTGTTACTTGTTTACTCTTTGATAATTTTGTGTAAGTTAATTTAAAGCTCGTATTTATTTCTCATTAGAATTTTCGTTTTGCACAAAAATTACACTTCTTTATCTACGTTTTCTCCACTTATCTTTTAGTTGGTTGTCTTATATTTAGTTCTTAGACTCTTCACTCACCACAAACAATTATAGCGAAAACTTTAATTGATGTCTCGAAAATCTAGACGAGCACGTGAAATTTTAAATGAAGACAATGACATGTTTAAAGCGAAGTAAATCCCAACTTTCCTTCAATCACCCGCACAACTACCTATGAGTTTTCGTTTATGAACAAGTTCATCCTAATTATCGGGGCTATTGGTTCGGGTTCAGTGTTATTTAGGTTTATTATTGACAAAATGAGATAGCTGTTGCATTGATAACTGTAGCATTAAAGAGTTTAAAAACGGAGCATTAGTTTTAGCGAGAAATTTAAAATAGTTATATGATTTTGGGTAAAATATCTAAAGGCAGGTGTTATCGGTTTGAACACCACTAAATGTGGCATTATCTCTTATTATATCTTAGCCTGTTATTATCGTTATAGTAAGATAAATGTCATTTCATGCTAGCAAGGTAGCAAGCAGTATGTTAATCCAACAACCAAGAGAAATCTTACCGTTTACGTCACGCATCGACCCTTAAAATGTCGTCATTATTACCGATGATTCCACAAGGCCATACTAATCCTAAGAAACTTTATTTTGAAAATTTTGAAAGCTGCGATTATAGGCACATCTCAACAACCACACTAATAACACTTCTTCCATGGTGTCGCCATTAACGCGTAACAATTTGATGGCTCTGCGGCACGTCATAATGAAACAATAGACGTTATTGTTAATGAGAGAAAACATTCCGTGGTACCGGTCTAGTTCTGCATTATTGTTGCCTCGTATGCAACAACTTTAAAATAATGTCTAAAAATTAGAGCAATCGGATTCAGTCAAGCCATGGCTTCAATTTTCGGAATAACAAATGACAACAGCTAACGGTACTTATGAATCGACATTCGACACTATGTTTGTTGAATCTGTAAACATATTCTTTAAAAATGGATAGACTCAGGGCAAAATTTATGCGATAAAACAGCATTTAATTGCCACATATACATTGGCCTAATTCATAATGATTTTAAAACCGCATCAAAATGTCATTGACAAAATCGGCAGCAAAAATCAGCCTGTTTAATTGCCAGACATAAACGTTTAATTTTTCACTACATTGTCATTCATGACGATTCATATGAGTGAGTGGTCCTGTTGACTGTTGATGAATGATATGATGATACAAGTTATATAACTGGCCAAATAGCCAGTAACCAACCAAGTATAACACAATTCTTCTTATTTTTCAGCCTACCTACAGGGTATACACTTTTGACACAAGTAAGCACCATGCAGCAGCTGAATGCTAAATTTAACTGGTCTCGCTTTAAATCCCATCAGATTTGTTTCTATTTCATCATCACCACCAAACTAGGCTTAAAAATATAAATTTTTGACTTAACTTGGTCGTGATGATGTGAGATTGTTTTGTAACAAAGTGTACATAGTTCATCTTATGTTACGCACGCTTACTATAGCCGAAAACATTAAATTGTCTTTTTTAAGTTTGACTCTGCGATCGCGAAAAGCATTGTCTAAATCTAAGCAAAAGTAAATACACACACATTGTAAATACCTACTATAAATTTTAGGGACTTCATTTTTCAGTACATTGTAAATGTGCAAGAACCATGCATACAAGATGCACGTTACATTTTTTCATCGTCCTATAGTATTTAAGGCACACACACATTTATGCCTTAAGACAAGGTTTTAAAACCAAACTCTGTACTATGTACCTTTATATTTTATTGTTGCAACTTATTGTATTGTGATAACCAAGATATCGTAAAGTTTTTGGTAAATATAGTTAGGTATTTTTGCAGGCTTGATGTGTTTGAAGCTCTATGAATCTCGACCATTTGCTCACAAACCGCGTCAAGCGAGACATGCGCTGCATTGTGCAAAAACTCTCAAAAAAAACGTTCGTCCTAAAATGAATAATATTTATTCTCAACCGTAGCCAACCGGACAGTTTACTGTTTCAGTCGATCAAAGCACTAACAGTAAATGTCAAGTGTCCTACAACATGGCTCCTACATGGAGCCCCATTCTAACAAACGTGTTCAAAGTTTCTGAAAAGTCACACAAAAAAAGTTCTTTTTTCCACACGCATCCTTCCCTACAACACATTAAAGTTTGAGTGATCAAGCATTCACATCTTTCCCACTTGTCAAGTTTATTTCACACAATCAATCAATCAAATATATTTACTAAAATGTCTCTGGAATTCGAGCCAATCGAGCTGGTGTACTTCGTTCTTGTGATTGTGGCGTTAGGATTTGCACTGTTCTTTTTTATTGTGAGTTTGGCTGTTTGTTGCTCATACATGAGAAGCGGTTTTGAAGTTACCAACACGGAGGATACTCTAGCCACCAATGAAACAAATTGTGATGGGTAAGCATTTTTAGAGATTATTTCAAAGTTGTCACGACTTTTGAATGTTATTTCGGCGTTTATCGTGCATTTTGCTGTTCAGAAAAATTAGTGCCAGGGTTTACAATAATTTTAGTCTAATTCCTCTGTCATTATCAGTCCTACCGCGTCAAGCACAACAAGTCACGAGTCACGACAAAGCATTTTTAATCATGGGAAACCAGGAAAGTTTCAATTGCTTAAATAGTAGCGGTCACAGAAAATAAAAGAGCATTTCGAATCAATTTTGTCGTAAACCTTTGTGTTAGACTAGTATTTTTTTGTATATTTGTCAATGACAAAAATCCTCATGTTTTCATAGTTTGAATTCAAATATAGGTTTCTCACTTTCGAGCTCCCATGCATCTCATTTACTCAATATCGATTTTTTGTACGCATCGTATTAGTTAGTAAACCCACATGGTTTGATGGTTAATTTTGATTTCAAAATCGATTGTGTTCAATGCAATAAACCTACCAACATAACATCACCGGTGCGGTTGAGGGATTTACTGCATAAATTTTGAAAATATTTTTCTTGGGGAAGCCTGAATAACCACAGTGAGTTTTCAACATTTGGTCTACACGAGTCTACAGTCTACATCAGTCTGTGTTGTTGCTTGCACAAATACAAAAAATGCTGCGTGTTACGGAAACTACATTTCGATAAATTCATTGTTTATGAATGAGCTTGATTGAAAGATGATTCTTATCAAAATTGCAACTCACTGCAGGGCATTCTTAAGAATATACATTGTAGTAGATCAAGGTCAGCATTTTTGTTGAACAAACTTTCAATTTCACCCAACCCAAAATACATTTTTTTTAATTAAAGAAAGAAGCAAAACTTTTTGCGACCCTGCAATGTAGGATCTGCATGTATTTATACACGCGTGCGTGCTAGTATCATAATGATTAGAACTAATCCTCTATGATTTCATTGATATCGTCATATGCAAATCAATATGAATATTTTTTCTTAATTGATGACGCAAGTCTTTATCTTTCCTGGTGAAATGAACTGAACAAATGTAGGGGTGTAGGTGTAAGCATACTATCATGATAACAAATATTGATGATCTGATTTAATTTCCAGACCCCAAATTATTTCAGTAGTTTCAACGGATCCGTCGTCGTTCGATAACAATGACGTGGATGGAGCTGATTACAAGACCTATCTCTCCACGCCAAATTACAACCGCTTTGCTGTTGAAGATCCACCCCCAAAATATGACCAAATATTTTCCTCCAAGTTCAATACATTTTATTAAAGCTTTATAGATATTATATTAATTTGTAAATCTATATATTTTATCAATGTCATTATATGCCAAAAATCATAGATTTTAATGGAACATTTTAGTGGTAAGCTTTAAATAGAAACGATGATAAAATTTTATGTAACCGAGATCCATCCATTTGTATTCTTCAACGAAAGACGTTATAAAATGTACAGTACAGTAGGCAAGTGCTAATTGCTAAAGAATTTGTGGAACGATGTTCATTATATTATCCGTGATCCGAGTTTTAAGTAATTTTGATTGAAAATGTGTTGTGAGATCGACAGTTTTGTTTCCCTTGAAAATCGATTTGGCAGAGTCAAATTACAAAGCATTTTTAAAGACTGGAAATCTTTAGTTTTATGTATTATTTCGCATTATGAAACGACTACTATCGATGTTTTATTCTTTATTTTTCTAATAGAAATATGATCCTTTTGAGCGTAACAGTAACATTTGTAAATAAACTAGCCATAAAAAATTGATTGTCTTGATTAATTTGAATTGAAATCTCATTTTTGTCAATAAAAGTACAAGTAATGTAATATCTAGTTTTACATGTTCTGTATTGATTAACACAACTCAACCATGAACTCATACAAGTGATTTTAGTAACCATTGTTGAGGTAAGGAATACTATTATTAGTCTTGGTCTCAAACAAAGCATATTTGATCCATTTTATGATATTTTCTCAGGCCTATTTGGTACTAGCGTAAGTATTTTTTAAGTAATTAACTGTCAGTAACTTTTCATGTTTGTCCATAAATTATCAACTAGTGTGGAAGGACTGTTTAATAGTCCGCCGAAACACAATCTGTTGTGGAGTTACAGGAATGTGTAAGTGAACATTTAACAACTAATTAAAATATTGGGTGCTTCTGATTAAAACTTTTTTTTTAAATACAATAAAATAGTCTTGCTTGAGCTACTTGTCTACACCTGCCTGTTTGCTTTGTTAATAGAGATATGACTATATGACCAGAATGGTTATGAACCATGCGTAGTAATTACTCAAGTACTACATACATATCATTCAAAAAATTTGGCAACATGATATGGTGGGTACACCTAATTGAATCTTTAATATTATCATATCATCTTTTGCGTAAGATTGAGTACTAACAATGTTCAACAGTGCAAAACAAATTATTTTGTTGAAATTCCAACCAGTGTATGTACAACAGAAACAAACCGTTCTTACACGTACTTGGTCAATGATAACCCGATATATTGCACATACCAAAAATATCAAATCCACGAATGACAATAAATAATTGATGATATCCCAAACGAATCTTCAAAAGTCACCGTGTTTTATATCATGACGATTAGACTACTTCAACTCCAAACCTGATGCCCTAGCAAATGAGACGAGACCAAGTTAGTTATCATAAGCGCACGTGACTCAAGTCACCCCAATGGTTCCAGCATTCAAGGTACTTCAACAAGTACACTAATCAACTAATTACTAATTTAATTGGGTTGTAGAGATTAAAATCAAAACGTCGCAATCACTGCGATAAAACGATTTGTATTTTCAGATTAAAGATTTTAATAGGGCCACATCAGTTCACAAACAAAATTTAACGATAAACTTCCCTGTATAACAGCAATATTTCATTTTAAGGCATGGATATCATTGATATGTATATAAAAATTCATTTTTTCTTCAAATTTTGAAAATTACATTGCAAGTCTGTACATAATGCGTGCATTGCACGTGTACTCATATTTTTTGTTCCATATCTTGTGGCTGGGCTGGTTGAATACTTACTTAATTTCTGATTTAGTCTTCATCACGACAAGTTTGACTTCTTCAATTTGAACTAATGGCGAGAGGGCAGATTCGGAAGAGGACTTTTTAATCCGGTGAGAGTAAACGACATTACGATGAGAGGAAGCCAAAACGGGGGATATTACTCTATCCAGGCGCTCTATGCGGTCCTTAAATCGACATCGGTCCACTGCAAAAAACTCCCAATAAAGTTTTCTCCCATGTTTGGATTCATCGTCATCCTCAAATTCAATTCTTTCCTCCAGACTGGCCTCATTAAATGTTACCTTCAAGAGAAAAAGATAGACATAAAATTACGTAATTTAATACGTGATTGAAATAAAATGTGGTAGAGTTAGAGTTGTATCAATTAAATCACTTCTCACGTACCGACTTCTTCTTAATAATCCGTATCCGACTTTGTGAGCTGCCAAGATTACTTGTGACGACATTCGGGTTGACAACCGACTCAAAGCAAACCTTTTTCGGAACGAATGATGGAGGCTGCCGACGATCTCCCACTTCACCGCTTGGCTTGCTTTTAAACATGATGGACTTTTTCTTACTTGTTGGACACTGGACTGCTATGCTGTGGAATGTTTTTAAAAAATCGAAGTAGTACCTTCAATGAATACTTCATGAACTTAATATAAACCAAAAATTTGTCTATTTGACTATTTAAAAGACTATTTGTCACAATTACCTTTTTATACTAATAATTTATTTTTATGTTTGTGTCCCCGATCTCAATTCACGCTCACACCGACTCTGTAAATTTAGGTGTCTTCAAGATTTTTGATCTTCTCAATCTTCAAAACATGCGAAATTAACATGTAACCGGAACTTTTCCTCGCCCTGTAAAAAAGAATGCACCAAGTTTGTTAGCAAAGGCAGTGGAGCAACGAATTCACACCAAAGATTACGTAATCTGAATTCCAGACTCTGGAATACCGTGCTCACGAGTCACGAGTCACGACACGATATGCACGTACACTATGCTATGTTATGGACAGTTAGAGATTGGAACTTGCACTTACGTTTATAATAGTTATTTATTACGAGTAACGTGAACATTTTTAAAAGGGGTACAGTTTATGAATTTAAATGACTACAGAATGATACTTGACACATTAGCAAAATTCAAATCTGGTATTGTTTCTACTAATTTTACAGGGCTCCACTATTTTTTTGCCAGGAGTCGAGTGGCTCCCCCTACGAAATAAAGTTTAGTCTTGTTTATGAAAGTTTCAAAACTATCATTGGAAACGTTTAACTGATATTTGTGACACAAAAGGAATAATAATAAATTTAAATTGCAAGGATTAGCCAAACAATCTCTTTTTTTCGAAATGCGTGGCAGCAGTAGCCGTTGTTGTGCGTGTTACAAAAAATATTTTTTAACAAATTTGAAATTTCATTTTAAATATCGTTTTGTTCTGCCGCTAAGCAACATGCTAACAAAAATATGACCTTACCTGTCCTGTCCCTGTCTGTTTCCTTCAATGCAAGTGGCTTCAAATTTTTCATCCGAGTTCAATTTCAAAGATTTTTCTCATAATGCTATTTTCAGAAAGGGTAGCTATTGTCATTAAATAATAGGAAATTAAATTACGCAAGGACATGAAGTTCTGTTCCATCGTATGGTTTCCAAAAATATAGTTTACTAATACTGATTGTAATGCTCCAGCAGCAAGCCCTCTTGCTTGATACTAATTTCAGGAAGCCGGGATCACAAATGAATATCATGCGAATTGTGAAGTTCAATTTTATGAATGATTATTTATGATGATTGATGATACATAATATAAAGTAAAACGACAATATGCGATGATTCAATTTTGAAGTCTGATAACGTTAAATTATGCGATATGAATGAATTTGAACGTACTATTGACAGGTTAATTTTGACACAATATAGAAATCAATTTAGAATACTAACATGAACTTTTGGAGAAAGAATGTACAACAATAGCACGAATTAATTTGCTTAAATGATTTATTATAAGAAACTTCAAGAATTTTACAATACTAACAAACAAAGAATATTCAAAACTAAATTAGATTCAACAATGCATATAAGTAAAAGGTAGGTATTCATAAATATACATAGTTTTTACAACATAAGACCGGGGGTAACAAACCGGGTGATAATGAAAAAGAAAAAGCGCAATTCGCAAAACTTAATTAAACTTAAAAACTATTCCAGGAAATATAACATAAATACAAATACTGAATTACAATATCCAAATTACAAAAGTTAAAGTCATTTCATACAAAGATTTTATTAATTCATTACAATCAAAATTCCTAAAATTACTGTGCATATGTCTTTCTATGAACTATCTCTTATTTCCTATGTCAGAAATACCGTAAATATAAAAGAGAATTAATACAAACAAACCAATGCCTGAAAATCATTCACCCCTTCACTTAATACAAAGACCGTATCATAAAATTTTAACTGAATCTAATTCATAGAGACCTGGAAACTCACAACTAATTATCAAGATATTCTCCTAAGTACCACCATTTTTGGCGGCCCAATAAGCTGAAGCTTCCGACTGCGTTTTCGTTCGTTGATTAACAGCGCCTGATGCAGCCTGAAACGGGTTACTCGTCATCCCAAATGAGCTACCCTGTACTTGTGACTGGGACCCATTTCCGGCCATCTGAGCATAATAATTCTGCATAGCTTGAGCTTGGTAAAAGTGTTGCTGTTGAACATACATATTATACGCGTGCGAGAAATCTTGATAACTGTTCCAATACGAAAGGTCAGCGGCAGTCGGATAATCTTCCTTTCCCCAAGACACTGTAATTGAATTTCCATCAATAATCGCTCCATTCATCTGAAGAATGGCTCTGACAGCGGATGCCTTCTCGACAAATTGAACAAATCCGTATCGCTTCTCAGGGAACACCCGAATATAAGAAATTTGACCAAACCGAGAAAAGATTTTCCCCAAAAGTTGCTTGGAAAGATCTGGTGTAAAATTCCCACAATAAATTGTTGTATTTGCAGCACTTGCTTGGCTATCAA
Source organism: Entomobrya multifasciata (assembly GCA_034693345.1). Taxonomy (NCBI): domain Eukaryota; kingdom Metazoa; phylum Arthropoda; class Collembola; order Entomobryomorpha; family Entomobryidae; genus Entomobrya; species Entomobrya multifasciata. The sequence continues at coordinate 23,450 of JAQFXM010000345.1, forward strand.
TTTGGTGATAAGTAAGTCTAGCTGAATCCATTGGTTTTGATGCGGGTGGTGGTGGCGGCGGTTTCGCAGTGGTTTCAACAAAAGTCGATGGTGACAACGTTAAGTCATTTCTCTTGCGAGCCCAGTTGGTCCGAATACTGCGATTTCCAATCCAATAGCCATTCATCTCCTTGATAGCGTTCGCAGCAGACTCCTTACTGACATAGGTGACAAATCCATAATTTCTACATTTCTGGGTCACCGGATCTCGAATAATGCGACAATCCGAAATAATGCCATACTTGGAAAACGCGTCGTACAGTTGCTCATCAGTTAATTCACCGCTGATATCACCGACAAATATGGCATGATGATTTGCAGTGTTGAAGCCAGATCCAATCACGGAAGCCGCACCAGTGTTCCCCTCGGGACGTGAAGATACAGCCCAGTTGACCTTGATAGTCTGTCCCAAAAACACTCGTCCCGCCATGGCTTGAATTGCCATATACGCTGAATTGTGTTCATCGTACTCGATAAAGGCAAACATGCCAGGTGAAGCTGGATCTTTGAGCAATTTGCAACTTTGGATGGTGCCAAATTGCCCAAATAGGCTTCTAAGTAAGTCCTCCGTTGCATCAATATGGAGGGCTCCGATGTATATAGTCTTCAGGTTCTTACTTCTTTCACTCTCTTCACCACCATTCCTTGAAGCAGACGCAGCACCTTCCATTTTCTATCTCGAGACGATCAGATTCCGCAACTGAAGTATATTATCCTAAACAAATATGCAAAAAAACAAATTCAAAATTACTGAAACCATTCATCGACAACGTAATTATTTCAAACATTACAAAATACACTCAATAATATGCGGTTACTTACAAGAAAAAATATCTTCGTGGTAATGGAATAACAACTCCTCCTCCTTGTTGTGAAAAAGTTATTTTGACCGCTGCAACCTCCCAATGAGAAAAGTGTTCCCACCTATTGAGCCAAGAACGCCTGAAAATAGCAAATTGTCAACATTTCATTAAGATTCAAACTAATACCAAAGCAAAACGCGTATTTCTTATTTCGGAAAAAAACCAATTTCACTAATTGCAGCTCCATCAAAAAATCACATTTTAAACTTCGCATTCAATTCAGCAGTTTAACTACTGTAATAAATTAGCAAGTAACTACTTACAGAAAAATATAACCTAAGCTATAATTATGGTAAATCAAAACTCAACGAAGTCCACCGGAAATAATAGTATTGGAAGTCTACAGACAACCTTCACTTGGCCAGGGCTTTAGGGTGAACGGCGGAATAATTCTGTTAAAGATAACTAACAAACTAACTGCTTAGAGTGTTTACGTTTAAGAACTAGGTCTGCCTACACTCTGGGCCAACAACCAAAATGCGAATGTTGAATGTTTTGTGGATCGCCGATCGGTCGGTGCACGCTGCTTTCACTTCGCTTCTCTTAAGCACGCTAAAACAAATTGAACACTAAATCAGGAATATTACACAAAGAAAGTTATCGGCATTGAATTGCGTTCGTAGCAAAAAATTAGAGAAAGTAAAATCCATTTCATAAAACATATAACATGCAAAACTAACTAATTTTGGTCAAAGTAATCTACATAACTTAAAAATATCTTTTGCCCTAATTTTAACTAAAGCTACATATTATGTTGTCGAAATCGTGTTCACATCATTATCAACATTGACTCATAGTATTTTTGTGTTCAGCTCATGCTAATGAATAAAGGCTTAAAAGTGTTCTTGATTTGTTTTATCTGTTATGGAATGGAATATTGAATTGATATCTAATCAAGCATAAAAATCGAATTTACGCGCAAGAACAATACATAAATCTGAAATAAGCAATTAGATGCAAGATTAATTTTCAGTTAGCTAATAATATTTCGGTATTTAGTTGGTTTTTTATAAACATCGTTTCGTCAAAGAAGTATTTTGATGACTAATACGACTCCCTGCTGTACGTAGGATTTGCTCAAGTGCCCCAGATTTAGGCATAGAAGATTTATTTAAAAAAAACTATGACATGACATGACGTAAAGAACGCAGCCGATTAAAAATGTAGAGTACTTGAATAATTTTAGTCTTTTTTAAATGAAGTCTTGGAGGACGATTAGTAAAGTATTCAATAATTAATATGAAGGTTTGGTTTGGATACGACGAGTGATATGTTTAAACATTTTATTTAAATCCAACGTTTCGATTTGTATTTAATGTTTTCTATGGGACATTTTCTGTAATTATTTTCTTTTTTTGATCATACTCCATACTCATATTTTGGTTCACGTATGTAATAATCATGCAAACATTTGGACATCTTTGTATAAGAGTATTTTTAAGTATTTAGGTTGGGTAATACATCTTAGGCCATTGATACTAATACAAATGTTTTCACAATTTGTATTTGTTTTTTCCAAAACAATTTCATGATTTAAAAATAGACTTTTAATCCGCTTAGGCGCTTAATATAGCAGAAATGCTAATTTACAGGATTAATACATTAAGTATAGATCTTCATAAAGCAAAAAGCATCGAAGTACTATTATGTTTCGCTGATTTACAATTATAGTGTCGATTTTATATTGGGGCTAATTGGATTCCTATAATATGCATGCATAATTAGTAATTATATTTTTGCAGTGTATTTCTCAAAACCATCGACTATTATTACCAGTAGTTTAAAATGAAAGCATATCAAATACGAACAATAAATTGCTCTGCCTGTAGCCCACCCACACATTAAACATTGAAGATTGAAGAAGACATGCGGATTGCGGATAAAAATATAAGTATAACACGCTGGTATTGGTATACTTGACGTATAAAGTCGTATTTTAAAAGTTTTGATGAGTCACCATAAAATTCATGCGAGAAATGGCGTCCCAAAATGAATAAATATATATTTTTTAAATTTCAACTTGGATAAATTACCTAATGATCTCTTCTACTCTTATTCAGCTTATCCTTTGTCGTCTTTGGTTTAGTACTTACGAACCAAAATCAGCTTGCGTACATGTACATACGCCAAACTCAACATAATTAACTGTACAAATATTAGCCCAAAGGTATTTTCTTTACAGATCACAACCTTCTCTGTCTCATTTTAAAGTACAAATGAAAAACAGATCATTAAGATGTAACATGTGCTAAATTTTTATTCCTCTGGAATGCAAATGCTTGGCTTGAATGTCAGTGTCATTAGTCGTTAGCATTTATGACATGCCACATGCAATATATCTACTTGTCTGTCTACCTAACAATTACACATTTTTTCATTCCAGTCGCGACATCGTAAATATCGTAATCTTCTGGCCAAAGTTTCAGTTTCATTTCAGTTTCAACCTGAGCATCATCTTCCAAAAAAAAAGTGCTTGTCATTTTGCTTTAAAGTAGGCAACACCATGAATTTGCACGAGTTTGGTTTACTAGTAATCATTTTACTGCTACTAGCATCCATCTTTATATTGTGTGCAATTTGTTCCATGAAAGTGTATAAACTTTTGTACGGAACATTTGACAAAGACATTCCCATCAGAGTTACCTCTTTCCAGAGATCCTTTCATGAAACACTGGATGCCCGGTATGGCTATTTTCCCAATACATTCAATCAAGCATTATTTCTATGAACTTTATAAATTTAAATATCAAACAACTTAGAAATGAACTTGTAATTATTTAAGTGCCATTCAAACGAGAATCAAGTTTCTTCGGAAGCCCTATAAACGGATTAAGGAAAAGAACATGCCAACAATTGTCGAGGTCAGTACGCCGGTGGACTCTGACAATTTAGCAGACATGGATTTCGAGACGAGCAATGAAGCTGTGTCAGTATGTCCTGAAAATGGTGGTGTGTCGAACTACTGGAAGAGAGACACTGTTATCGTTATGTGATTTTTGTGAAACTACTTAATTTATATACGCTCGCACGCACTGCAATGTTCATCTAGTTCATTCTTAATTATTTAATTTTAATTAAATGTTAACTAGAGATAGGATGGATGTGACATATTCTGTAAAATGCAAAGGTGTGTTCTTGAGTTTTTATACAGAGAAAGTTGAAACTTGACATAGAATGTAGAATTACGGGTACATTTAGTCATACCACATGACAAGAAAATTTCGTGTACAGTACAATTGCAATGTGGCAGTATAAGTAAAGTGTACTAATTAGAAAATATTCTGGGATGTATCATGATATTATGAAGTACGGTAAATGTAACTGCTCACTTACCAATCCAAAAAAATTAACTTTGATTACTTGTATTTTCCAAGGTCATGAAATTTGAAATTTTCGGTCCAACAAATAGGGCAGTAGCAGAGGCAAAATTTTCCAGTGGGTAAATTTTCTTGAAATTCAATTTTGTGGGGGTACAAAAGTTTAAGATTTTTTATTTACTGAAATTAACCGTGATTCTGGAACTCGTGGTTTAGGATTTGAAATGTATGCATTTAATATGAATTTCCTGCTACTTAAAAACGTTCCATTGTTTTAAATTCTTTGGAAGCTTCAGAAATGTCCGTATAAAATTTGTTCGCAGAAGATGTTATGACTAATTTTACGTAAAATCGATATGAAAAATTTCTTGGCTATTGATACGGCATGAAAGGTGATGGTGACACATGTGAATTAAGATAGTTTATATGAATATGCATGATTGGTATACAGAGTAATATCGTTTCAAGGTTCCATTGTGAAAAGTGTAGAACACGGAGGTAATTACGGAGGTACAGGTAATTTTATGAAATTTGGTGACGAAGACTGAATGAGTATTAATGCAGAAATTAATGATACGTTTGATAATATGATAATTAATTGCACATTGTCCAGAAAGAAAACATCAAAAAATGGCCAGCAAATAAATTTTATAAGTTGAAATTTGCTTCTATTATAAAAGAACCTAATTCTATTATATTTCGCAAATTAATCAATAAATAATGTTTTTTCATAAAATCAAAATTTACATTTTCAAGTATTATTTTTCATGACGTGATACAACAATGTAGAAAAAGAAACAAAAAAATTATTGGAACTCAGCAGATAAAAAAGCCCCATTATTGGCTTCAAACTAATAATTAAATACGGGCATGGCATAATGTTTAACATTCAACATAATTTATAAAAATACCGATCCTTAAAACTAACATTTTATAACTTACATAACAAAAATATTACAGAGAAAAACAAAAAAAGGAAACGTTGGCAAGTGAAAATTTGAGATAGTGTAATAATAAGAGGAAAAAATTGTAGCTTTCACAGGGAAGAATTCAAGTGTACATAAAGTAAATATATGTACGTTTATATTGGTAATTTCACAAAAAAATTAAATTGCAAGCTCAACATAAACTTTTGCAATGAAATTAAATAAGAAAGTCATCGTTAATAACCATGTGTTAAATAAGAAAACTTTTCAGAACAGAAAGATTTTCAGAGATTTGGCAAGTCCATAATGAAATTTCTTTGAAAAGCCAAAAAGAAACCAAGAAGAAAGTATATATGATTGATTAATGCTTTATTAAAGTACCCCAAGTGTTCAACATAATATGGCTAGTGAATTTTGAAACTAAAAAAATAACTTGAGTGAGAATTCGTGTGCGTTTCGTACTTCTTTGCATATCTTCTTATTTTAACAAAAATTTATCAATTTTTTAAGCTGCGATTTCTTCTTCCTTCGCTTTCGCTTCACTCTCTCCATTTCCATTGACCAAACATTTCCCTTCACTTTCTTTCTTCAAAATTTCCACCTTCGTAGTAACATTATCGTTCAGCTCACTTTCTTCTTCTTCATCCTCATCTTCCTTTAACTCCTCCGCCGAAACTCCGTTAGTTTTAACAATGCCTTTTTCAATACTATTGAATATATTATAATGCTTTTGACGAGAAGCTGCTTGCTTAGCTCTAAAAATACTTGACCGATATCCAATCATATTATTTCCTCCCAACAACCGTAATCCACACTTAACAATCTTGGGTCTCATCACCCCATTGCTTGCATTTGCGTTATTCAACTCCTGATTCAATTTCTCTTTTCGCAATTTCAACACTTCAATTTGCAACTGCAATCTTTCCTTGTACAAGTTGCTGAGTAAATCGGACTCTTGAAGAGCCGCTGCAAAATGATTTTTAAGCTTGAAAAACTGAGAATGCGCTTGGCTTGCTTGTCTGATGTTGTTAAAAATGTCGCCACCTCCACCAGATGAAATTTCCTCTGTTGACTCAGAGGACTTCCTGTTCAAATTTATGATCTCCTCGGGTTGTCCTTGATGACTGTTGTTATTGTTGTTGCTGTGCGAGGAGGCATTGTTCGTTGTTAAAGCTGGTCTTAAAGATGCTGCTGTCGCGAGTTGCTGCAAATGCTGAAGATGCTGCCTCTCTAAAATTGCAGTTGCTGCTGCAGCAGCAGCTGCAGTTGGTCCATTGGACAGATTTGTGTTGTTGGCAAGTGACGAAGAATGGTGAAAGTTGGCGAGGGATGATGCATGTCCATGTTCTCGTTTACAACTACTCACTGATCCGCCATTGGATAGTTGTCCATTGTAGTTGGTGTATCGCTTGTCTACTGCCATTGCCAGCTCTACCTCTTCGTCATCATCTAAAAGCTCATCGTCGTCATCCACCAGTTCCGCTGCTCGAGCGATTAGATTTTCTCTGTGGATAAGATTATTGTTGATACCGCTACCACTGTGATGGCTGCGAGCGGAACGGCTTATGCTACTGGCATAGCTATTTCTGGCACTTACATTCACACGCAAATCCATTCCCTCTTGATCGTTTACACCGGAATCCGACATGAATTCTGTTGCATTTCTTGAGTCACTCGACTCTTGATCTTCTTCATCCTCGTCACTCATCATCGGGCTGGGTGGGCCATCCCCACCGTGATTTCCGGATATGATGTGATTATTGTTACTTTCACTTAAAGTGATGATTGGGGTAAAGTGAGCCGGTATGAAACCTTTATCTTCCATGTAATCTGCATACTTTGAGGGAAATTTATCGCCGCCACCTGCATTCCCTAGTAAACCAGCACTTAAAAGGCTTCCATAGATGCCATTAGACTGGTTATTAATATTGCCACTAGAATGTAGTTGCAGAACTCGCTGGCTCAACTCTGATATTTTACGCCCATTTGTTCCGGAGCCACCACTGATGTGCATTTGATGACGCATTTCCCACACTTCCTTTTTTGCAGCGGTCACCAAATTTTTCCATTTTCTCCTCACTTCTGCAGGTGTGCGTCGAACTAGTGTATTGTTCTGATTTAAGTTTGCACATATCAAGCGCCAGATCTCCTGCTTTCTCAAATTTGTGCTGGCGTCGGTGGCTTTGCATGTGAGTATTTCCCGATGCATTGCGAATTGATCGAGGAGGAAAACATTTTCCGATTCTGTCCAATTCGGTTTCCTCCTCTCAATCCGCTTGTTGTCTCTGTTACTCATTTTCAACGAGTCCGTAGGTGAGTACTTCATCACATCACTAGAAGAAGGGGACGAATTATGAGCCATTCTACGTTCCACTTGCAATACTGCATTCATAATTTGTGCCGCTTCAACACAGTTAGTTTCAGATTTTAATGGGAAAATCCATTTCACAAAAAGTACTCACCAAACTAAACTTTCTCATAAACTCACTGTTCGAAAATACATAGTACACAAAATATGATTAATAAACTGACAAAATTTAATTACAAATTAAACTGAACTTGAAAACCGAAACTTTTAGAAAACAAATTGAAATTTAATCAATATTGAAATAGTATTATACACAATATTAACACTATATACAAAAAAATGATGGCACAATCTGAGTATTATTGTAACAGAAAGAAATTCTTTTAAAATGGCTATACTCTGCCCGGAAACAAACTCGGACCGTAGCCGAGCAGCGTTCCCCAAACTATCTTGGTCAAAATCTGTTTGACAATTGAAACAAAGCTGTGTTGTGACCTGGGAGTAATACTCCACAGAATGTGTTGAACTCAGAAAAGAGAACCTCTGATGATCCTCTGACAGAAATAAGAAAATCACTTTCTCTTCAAGTTTTGGATTTAGTTTCCTAAAGTGATATGATTATGGACTATCTGGTGTGACTGTATGACTGACTGAATGACTTTGGGGAGGGATGATGATTATTACGAAGGGGATATAATATCATGATGATAATGGTAGTAGTGGTCATAGTACAGCCTTGCTTTGTTATGTTGTGACGATGAGGTTGCCCTTTGGTCAATGATACAAAGGGACGATCCAATAATACGCATATTAAACATTTTTTGATGTAGCCCTATGAATTATCTTCATCTTTTAGTACAACTACACGGTTAACATACTGTTATAATCCAAAGAAAAACGTAAGTACCATCATAGAAGACGCATAAAAATTCATACATATATGATCATCATCATCACATCAGTCTTTGTTCATTTTCGATATTGTAACGCATCACTTTTTTTATACGGACACACACTATTTTTTATATTTCATCTTAAAGATGCATATGCATCATCAACATCATCATCATAACATGCATTCATACAAGGCAATCAACAATATATTGCCATTTTGCCTTCACGACGCCGATAACATTGACCAAATGGACAACAACCTGTTTTAGGTAAGAAAATACAGCTTTTCCTTTTTGTCAAGTTTTGGGTTTAGCAAGGCAAAAGGGTTAACCTGTTTTTACGAAAAACTTTTACTTCAGAAGAGATCTTTAATAACCATATATTCATACATGTTTGCTATGTATATAGTTATTACAAATCTTTTTTAACAATCACTCAAAACATATCAAGTCACCTATACGAATGATATGATGTGTGTGTGTGCCATATGCCTTAACTCACTATCATTACGTTACAACGACGGACATGAGTTGACTAGCTTATAAAAACAAAATCACATTTTTAAAGCGTTATATAGGCATATTATTATTAAAGTGCGAGAGTGTATCCCTCCAAGGGATTATTGTTGGTTAGTACTTTAAGTTACTTACTTTACATTTTGCAAACGACAGACTAGAGAGCTAGAGCTTTAAATGCATAAGGGCAAGCAGCAGCAGGGATGATGGAGGGGCACAGGTCAGGTATTCTTATATGAAAGCCATATACCACTTCTACCTCCACATCATTTTTTATTACTGATCAGCATTTTTTTTGTTAAAGCTGAAAACCCGTTTTGCAGCTTATTATTTTACTTTTATGTTCATACCTTACCTTTTGCTAATCATTATCATCATCATCATCATCATCATCGTCTTCTTCGTTTTGTCTGATTGAATTTTGTCTTCGTGTCGGTCAATACCACCACGACTCCTATCACCAGCATTGTAACTCTTATGACAAGAGCTTACCTAGAGATTATAATTTTTTTGTTAAAATCTTCTTGAGCTTGAGATCACATAGTGCACACATATTTTCATTATGCCTACATTTAATATACGCCTATTCATGCACATCCACATATTTTTCTTGCAAAAAAAATTATGTCTTGAGATGCAGACTTTTTACGTTTTTTTATTGCACTCTCTCAAAACAAAACAGCTTATTTGGCTAGAGTTACGCGTAATATGCCACTATCCACATTATTTTTTCGCTAAGAGGCAAGCAGGAAAGCATTTTTTTTGTCTTAAATACACTTTATACATAATATAGAGTTGACTCGTTTGTGTTTGGTTCAAGTTTTTTTTATGACTATACAGGGAACTTTGCTTAGAACCACTACTAGTCGGATGATTTCATGACTTACTGACTGAGTGACCACATGCTGACATGCTGGCACAAGTCAAGTGCCACTGACCGCTGATGATCACTATTACATTTTTACTGTTGACATATATTCTTTCCAAAGACTTTTATTTTTTATTGTTTACTGCTATCAGCATTGCACTTTCTGATGATACACCTGCAAAAAATTACTGCCTGTTGTTGTCCTCTTAGCTGGTTGGATCTTATCTGTACATAATATGCTATGCTTGTATTGTTATATATGCTAAACAATTTCTTATAGATAAGCACTTTATAAGGTTATGCTCCATAAAGAATATCTTTAAGGTTTATAAAGACAAAAACAGTCAAGTCAAGTATTATTGACGATCTATCAGTCCTCAGTTTCTGGCTAGCTTGTTTAATTGTATCATGGTCGCAAGGATGGGATGATGTTTACTTCGAGAATCTTTTAATCTTTTGCAATGACTCAGTGTACTACTCTGATAAATCGCCTCCAAGAAGGGTCCGATTAAGAGTTACTGTTTAACATTTTCAAGCGGTGCCATTGGCAAGATAAATACATAAATTGACTGATTGACTTGTATTTTTGTGTCCAAGTCCAAGTAGACGTTGCGTTACAGCAAACTAAGCTACATTAGTGTACAATTAACAGTGATAGGTAGTCATCATAAGTCAGGCCCTTCAAAGGACAAATAGAAATGTATAATTAGATGGTGTGATGTAATGGGTTCTGCATAAACATGATAACGTGTGTTTGCGTACAAACGCAACGCATGCTTGGGGGACGCTACGACTTGACTAGATGTCCCTTTGCCTTAATTTGACTTTTTTGATAATTTGCATTCAAAAATATTATTACAATTTGGGTTTACTAATTAAAGTTCTTAAAACGATTGATGGTAATGAATAGACAGAGATCAATGATATATTAAAACGGAGTCAGTAGATACACACACACTTTGTTTTGCTACTTATGCATATGTAAATTGTGAGAAAGTTGTCTACACATTGATTTTCATTTTTCTTGTAATTATTTCAAGGGTTTGACTTGACTTGACATGACATGAAGAGTAAGCGCACAAGTTTATCTATTCTACACACATGATCATATAACACGCAGCCCACAACATCCAAATTGTAACTGAAGCCAAGTGTATTCAATTTACAACGGTATGGAAATTTTCAGAGAGTTAAGATGAGACCAAACTTTTTCTGAGGTGCGATTATCAACCACATAACATTATTGCATACTTGTTTTTCATCACGGCATTTTTACAATCATTGTTAAAAACAAAATTCACTTTCGTTTACATTCAAGTTGATTTTAAATGAATAGTTAACCAGTACTAGTAGATCATTATTACTACATAATAATCAGCGATTCTTTTTAATAGACAATGAGCAAAATGCAGTTGGTTTGGTGGTGCAAACAAGGCATATGTCGTACAAAAAGTTGAATCTTTTCAAGTATAAACACAAAAAAAGTATTTATTATCTTGTATGAAATATGAGACGACAAAACAACAACACGGGATTCTTTTTTGGGGGTTTTACTTTTAAATTTGAGCTGCTTATCAGCAAAATAACATGCATGTCTGAATAATAATAATATAGAAAGAATCTCAACCTTTTAGTCGCGAGAGTTCTTGTTATTCCCAAACATATCGAAATTTAGCAACAAAATAAGAATACATATTACACATCTTTTGCTGTCGATTTGGGAATCTTAACTCAAAACTAGTCATCGTCATACACAAAATCTCATCAGGATGATATGATGATGATAACCTAAAGAACATCAATATTACCTATGTCCTCTCCCAAAAACTATCCCATACCTTTTTTTATTATTACATTCTTAAGAAGGACCTTGCTCCCTTATAATAATATACTGTGCAGGTTAAAGTGGCTCATTTTTCTGTACCTGCTGACTTGCTGACCATTTTTCTACACTTACATACATTTTATCCACGTAGTCTTCGTCAGCATCGTCAGGTCATTGGATTTGAACAAATAAAAAAAATCTTGTAGGATGAAAGCGAAATGAATAAAATAACATATTATTATAATTTCTTCACAGAGCATCAACCTGCTTTTGAGATTAAAGTCCCTTTAGTTTTGGACGGACAATGTCTTCGTATTAGAGTCTAAAAAGAATAAGAGGATGAGCAAATTTTCATATAAATAAATACTGAAAAAAAGTTACTTTGCAACATTACTCTGGTGTTTATGTTACGTTACGGGTGAGACGATCATGATGACGATGATAATGCTGACAAACAGAGAACAACATTTAGGTTTTAAGCATCAAAGTTGACTTGCCATAAAAGGTTAACGTTACCTTTTTTCTTGAAAATCAAGTATCTTTCTCCCTTGGTGTTTTATTACCTTGACATGAGTTTCAGTCTGTTTTGTTGTGTTACCTCTCTTGAGGGCACACATTAAAGCACCAAAAAGATGAGAGAGAAGAGAGTTTGTAGCAAAGAGTTGTCGTTGTCGTGTGGTAAATCACTAACAAAAATTATTGAATATGCATTTTTGTACACTGTTCAAATTATCTTTTTTTTGCTTAAGCTGATTACTGTCTTTAGTGTCTTGTGTACGATTTAATAACTACTACATCAGTAGGTAATTTTTACTGTTATTACTGTACAGATTGGGTGAACTATGAATATTATGTGGTAACATTTACACAGTATTTTTTTCTTCTTCTTCTAGTTGTGTATCACAAACAAAAGCAAAAACAATGCACTTTCAGTTTTTTTATAGTAAAAAGAGAAGATAAAGACTTGTTTTCGTGGATATTGCAGACAGCAATTTTTATGCGTAATAATGAGTGATTGATCTGATGATGAGCTGATGCAAAAGAAAAAACAGAATCTTATGCTTAGATTAATTATAATAATGAATGGGCATATATTATTGGATATTTATAATGTGAGTATACAGGTTCGATACACTTTGATGCTAGTTTTCTGTTACAAGAAAATATGCATGAATAACATGACTTTTGACGCTGTCGTACCTGGCAAAATGTTGACGAGTAAGATTTTCTAAAGAAAAGTTCTCTCGTCTACACTAACTTGCTGTCGTAAAAAAGTACTTTTGCATAGTATACATGTACATATTTCCGGAAATAGCAAAACGTTTTTATCGCATTTTTGTGAACTGGGCTTACAATAAAACAAAGAATGAAGAAAGTGAAAAGCAAGTGGTGATGTGATGATGCTGACCAAGTGACTTCTTCTGCCTACGCGCCGCTACCAGCTAAAGTCATACTTTTTTGTGCTCTGTCTGTTAGCTTAAAAACAAACTTTTCCTTCGACCATGGATTTTCCTGAATTCAACTAGCTAAGAATGCTTTATGATTGATTATAGTTCAATATAATTTAACTCAAGATAATTCAAGACGATTTTATATACATACGCGATTTTTTCCAGCAAATGGCAGCATATGAGTTTGGATTTTGCTACAGGGTCATTGGTATTTTAGTTTATCACACAATCAATTTATATCATAAATGAATTGCACATAAGTATACTGCTGTAAACGCTTTAGCCTCACGTATCTTTAATAAAATGATTTATCGCAATGAAATGAAACCAGATAACGGAATTCAATAATCAATGAAATGAAACAAGAGATAGGATTTTATCAAGAAATGAGGTTGTTGAATGCATGCTTCATGTAAAATGATAAAATTTAAGTAACATTACACTTTACAATTATAACATATGTGACAGATATAGAAATAGGTTAAGTATATATCAGTAACATAGCATGTATCAATTCACCACGTTTTGGTGCGTACTTTTATCAGGGAAAATAATTAAATTACGGCCAAAGTAACTCAGGTATATGGGTAAAAAACAAGGTGATTGCATACTTTTGAATAGGCAAATCAATTTTTCATAACGACATTTCAAATTTCACCATCGGCTGGTTTGCACTCGTTGGAATTACATAGTGGTCAAGTAGTACAGCATTCAACCTTGTGGAGTCATGATTATTTAGTTTTCTTACTATTTAAACTGGAAAAGTGTAAAAGCTAGGAAAAGGCACAATGTTTTCAATAGAAGAACGTGAAAAGATTGACGAACTAAAACAAAGAGTTGAAAAGGAGTTGGTGACAGATGAGCAGCGAAACGACTTTTTCTTAATAAGATGGCTTAGAGCACGAAACATGAATGTGGACAAGGCTGAAGAAATGCTAAGAAAATCCTTGGCTTGGAGGAAGGAAACAGGAGCAGACACTATTCTGGACAACGAAGATTTCCCTGACAAGTATAAGAAGAAATTTATGTTTGGTGTGTTTGGGGAGGACAACGAAGGATGTCCAATCCTAATTTTGCCAGCAGGAAGGCATAATCATAGAATGCTAATTGAAACAGAAGGAATGGAGGCATGCATGCGATGGAATATCGTTTGGATGGAGAAAGTAATGAACATAATTAAGGAGCGAAGGGAGAAAACAGGAAAACCTGTGTATACCTATCACGAAATAATTGACATGGATTTCTATTCCTATAAGTCTTTCACGTACATATAAACCTGCAATAACCTATATTTTGGATACGCAAAGGATGTTTGATGAAAATTATCCGGATATCCTGAAGTCGGTCACTGTCATCAACGCCCCCAAGATATTTGCTTTACTGTTTGCTCTAATAAAGCCAATGCTGCCGAAAGAGACGCTTGATAAACTTACGATTTTTGGAAGGAATGAAGACGCATGGAAAGAGTTTTTTGTTCAGAAGGAATTTCCCATGCATAAATTTCCACCAAGGTGGGGAGGAACATTAGAGGGTTTGGATGAATTTTGTTCTCAGGAAGATGTTTGGGTGGAAGCTCCAATTCCATTAAAGTATTTTAAAGAAGGTAAGCTTCCGAAAAGAAAATAATGCTTGGTTGTACAGTTGTGTTGTTTTTCACATCGTCAGTCAAACATAATTACATCCAGGTATGTAGCAAGCATTTTTTAAGAGCTCGGTTGGACCTTGGAATTGGACTGCTGATCACATATTTCATGTGTATATTGTTTATGATGAATTATTTTTAAATTAGTTTAATTTTGGAAAATAGATTTCATGGGAAATCATTTATCCATTCGTTGGTCTGACATTTACGTATTTCCTTTCGTTTTAGTGCCAGAAGAAGATAATGATGGATTCTTCACGATCAAGGTTTCAGCTCGGGATAAAATTGAATTAAAATATGCTACCATTGAAAATCAAGAAACAAAAATTGACTGGAAATTTAAGACGGACAATCATGACATAAGTTTTCAACTCAGCTTTAGGGATGATGCCTCAAAGGACGAAACGACACTGATTCCATTGAAAAGGGTTGATTCCAACAAGAAGCTTCAGGAAGGCTCTAAGACAGCCAGTAGAAAAGGAACGTTTATACTCACGTTCGACAATAGATACAGCTACACGAAATCTAAAAGTCTAAAATATAAAATTGTTGTATCAAAAGTATAAATTCTAGGAACTTAAAAATTACTGTAAAATTGGTTCTTATTGTTGATATTAGTAAGGCGAGTGCACGAACACATGCCAATTAACTATTAAGTCATTTAAAAAAACAGTTAATCTTGTAAACGCTTCCTGGAATTTGATTAATAATATAATAAATCATCATTGTTTTATTTAAAAGAAAAGTTACGAGTTGTATAAAAATTATATTTGGTTTTTTACTCGCATGCAACTGCAGCATGTTTGGGAAAATTTATGCCCATACACAAGTTTAAATTTTTATATTTTTCGTCTCATGTAATTGTTTTTTTTATAAGGAAATTTTTGGCGAAAGACTGCAAAATTCTTATTTTCCAAAAAATATCATTTATTCCAACATATAATTATCATAATGCGAATTTCAATGATAACAATGCTGTGCAAGTCAAGGGCAACTTGAGTTCGCTTTTGGTTTTAGTTGCTACTTACATAGGTATAGATATGAATGCATGATTTGATTTGCACAATTCATGAAAACAGAACAATTTTGGCATAATACTTCAGGGGTCAAGTATCAATCCGGAGTTCTCTAAGCATTCAGTTCTCACGCTAAAATGCGTGACAAATTTCAATTATCAATTCACCTGCGTATAAAAAGCATTAATATGCCCAGCAGAGTTACAATCAGTTTTATAATCGAATGAAAATACCAGTATAAAACAAAGTACAAAATGTTTTATCTGAATTTGAGCTGTCTAAACAAGACGAATCACAAAACGAAACATTTCATAATTACACGATCACTGGATCATAAGTTTAATGAGTGATGAGATGACGATAGATAAAGAAAATATATACACAATGTAGTACTCAACAACTCAGCCCACAGAAACAATGTAATGACGAGTGAGAGAAAAATTGCAATAAAACTGCTGAAAACTCAAAAATATGTTATATATTAGATTATTATAGAAAGTAAAATCTTTTCTTGTGCTAAATATGAGCATTTTTAATATGCGAAGAACAACGTGCAGTATGAAACTATTGTGGTTTCAGATTTTGCGTATTCCATCTAACTTAACTTTTTAATGAATCGGTAATAATAGGTAAGCTGAAGACATAGACATGCTAAACAATGCTACTTCATTTATGTTAACGCGACTGTGGGAAAAAATGGAGAAATCTTCATTGTGCACATGTGAACGCTCTACATTTTAATATTGCTTTAAAACTGAAGATTAATAAGGAATTCGAAATGCGATTTCATACAATTTTCTCAGACATATCTCTTGCAAGTAGCGTTTATGAATTTATGTCGCAAATTTACATAGAGTTGTACTCATCAGCTCTCTCTCGCTCTAAAGGATGCTCATTTATTTTTAACCGTGGACTGGGTTAAACCTAATCGTAGGCTAATGTCAACCTGAAGTTTACTTCAGATCAGAATGGTTTCCACTTTGTTCGCAATTTTCAAGTTAACAATGCAGACAGGAAACGGAGATCTGACAAGAAACCGGGGAATTATCATTTAAAATATCCGTTTTGTTAAGGAAGAACCGTTTTTAAGTGCTTTATTTCAATTCATGTAGGTGCAGCCATCAATATAAATATGTCATTGATTTATACGAATTGTATTGGCTTGTTAAATTCATAAATAAACTAGTGAAAATTTTAACAGAGTGAAAAAAGTTGATCACGGAAGACGTGAAAGTTAAAGGAACAACAATGGTGGATGCATTTGTGTTTTTCCTCGTTAAGCTGTCATTAATAGCCCTTGGCTTTTGCTTCTTGATTGTTTGCGTTTGTGTGGTTCTCGTGCTGAAGTGGTACAAAAAATCAATGGAAATCAAGCGCAGGTGGGTTATTTGTAAAAAAAATTAATTGATATTAATTATTGACAAGATTTTGAAACAAGTAAAGGATCGTTTTAACTCAGACAATTTTTACATATACATGCAAAATATAATATGCATATGTGATTTGAATTTCGAATTCATTTCAAACTGTCATTTTAAAGTACACTGCACCGACATCTATTAGAATTACCCGTTTTGGGTAAAAGTCCAGCATATTTGCAAGTACGAGTACTCCCTGTATTGGAAACAACGTGGTATCTGGTAACACTTAAATACAACACTAGTCAACATGTTTTAATTAACGGTGTCTCAATATACAAAATCTAAGATTTTGGTAAGGGAAATGTTAAAGGGGTAGTGATTGCAGGGACTCTAAATCACGGAATTTTTTCGATGAAGACAAATAACAAACCTTTGTAGCATGAAATATGATAATTAAGACATTTCACATACCTAATGGGATTTGAGTCAACGAGAAATAGGCATCTGTCAAAGAAATTTACGGCATGACATGACAAAATTTGAAATATTTTAGTTTGTTTTTATAAAGAAATTCATGGAAATTTAAGTAAAATTTTCCTGCTCAGTGCTCATTAAGTTGTTTTTAACTTTGGATCGTAACAATAATAAAGATATTATTCCATAATATTTTAATTAAAAGGTAAAATTGTGCTAAATTATGATTTTTACGTACCTGTAAACACTGGCGTATATGAATGTTGTGTAACTTTTGATAATTAATTAATCAATTTTCCCAGAATAGAATGAAACATGGGCAATGCTCTTACTAAATGCATAATAACGAGCTATCCAGTCACTTATGACTCAATCAAATCCATAAATCGCACGAGCTGATTATGAAAATTTTAATTGGTTGCGTTAAATTAGTTAATAATAGTAATCAACACCACCATCTTGATAACTTACCGGCGATGGGACCAAGGTTGAATTATGTATTTGTTCCATAACCCATAAGCCACTGACCTGCGTCTAGGCTCTGGATTTAGAGTTCTGATATACTATGAGAGAACTACGAATTACTACATGTTTTTGTGTCGATTACATCTTTCCTGCTGATTATGACTTATGACTTGTTTGGAAACATGTCCGAAATAATTTCGGATTATTAGAACCATCAAGGCATCAGAAATATTCCACGTGTTTGGCTCAATCCCTAAATAAATAAGGAAAAATTCTAAAAAATGTGTATTTTTGAAGAACATTTTTGTTCTATGTCATTGTCCTGTGCATATGAATATGATCATGTAAGTTTACTTTAAAAATCATATAATATAGCATTGGATGTGGTCAAGCTTTGAATAAATCTGATAAGATTTCAAATTATCCAGCAAAGATAACTCGATAATTTGCTGTCGAATACCTGGGGAATATACTTAGAACTAGAACTTCTTCACGTTGCTCAACATGCCATTTCGTAGGTCACGAACATGGAAAATTTAAGCAAGCATGTTTGCATGTGTAAAACAATTAATTTTGGTCATTACAATGCTCCTTTATGAATTGTTAGATGGCACGTAGTAATTAAAATGTAAGCCAATGCAATAGCTTCAAACCCTCTTCAATGGCTGTCGAGTTCGAGATGGAATTGTATGCTATCTGCAAAATCATTGTTTTTGTGAAATTATCTACGTTTTCTTAATCGAGTGTCCTGTCATGATTCATACCAGTGCAGTATTAGATAGCACTACACATTTAAGTGAATGCCCTTAATAATGAACCTATTTTGAGTAAAAAATCGGCCTTGTTTTCATACCCAATTTAGTGTGAATATTATATTTTATAAGCAAGCGATTCTACTTTGTTGATGATGATGACGTACATCTATGAGAAAACATCAAACTTAAAATTTTGGTGTGAGTTCTTTTCGTGAGAATTAGATAAAAATGTCCATGTTAGAAAGTCATATGTATCAAAATAGTCTTAAATACGACCGAACAGTTTAAATTGGAGAAAGATTGGCGTCTAAAAATTCACAAAATTCAGCTATTGTAAAAAATTCATGCTTCATTTCCTACATACACACGTACATGTAATTGCATGAATGTCTTAATTAACCACACAGTTAAGTTGCTACCACGGTTTAATGCACCGCAATAACAGGAATATAATCAAACTACATATGATCCGTAGTATATTTTGCTTATGACATTACTATGATAAACTAGTACTATGATAAACAATTGAAAACAAATACCTACTAATTTGTAATTACAGTCATAAGTTATAAAGCAACAATAAAAAGTACTATCACAATATACGCACCTCAAGGTTAAACCATTCTACACTTTCTAAGCTTTTGTTTGACAACAATTTTGTTCAGTTCACTTACTTGTCTGTCTACTATATTGTTTTTGATATTTTAGCAGACACTTCGTTAATTTATATCCATAGATCACAAATTTTCCAATATTAAGCAGTTTTGGTGCAAATGAAATTGACCGCGTCTAAGGACACCTTATACAATCGAACCTCAGACCACTAAGTTCATTCATCAATTTTACTAATTTTATGCCTATTTAATATTTGATTGTTAGCATGATCATGTATTTTAATTGTCTTTATAATACCTTTTCTGCATTGCATACATTTTTATAGTTTCTGTTGTTGTTGTTGTCTATTCCTCTGGTAAACTGATTTTTAAACTTAAAGTGTATGTCATAAAGTTGCAAGTGCATTGTTTTAGGCATAATCATTAGATAGCTGATTTAACAGCAACAATGTGATGTGAACAATTGAAGGGTTGATGCACCCTGTATAACTTGACTAAATTACAAATTACATTTTTTGCAAGGATAGCAAATACTACACAGGTGCTTATTTGCTAGTATAAGTGCGTGCACAATATTATACAAGAAGTATGTAGGTACATGATGGATGATGATGTTGTACTAATCGGATGCCTTGTCGTGACTTCAAAGGGCCAAAGTGTAGTTAAGTAAAAGTGTTTAGCAAATGAATACTTTTAAAAGCTGTCATACAACTTTCAATTTCAGTTGGGGTTAAAAAAGAACTTTAAAGTTCTCTTCACGTACAAAACAAAATCATCATTTTCGTAGAGATTACATACACATCGCATCGTACAAAATTGAACTTCAGATTTTAAATTAGAGACTGCAACTTGATTATGGGTTTATGGACTATGAATTAACATGTGGCATGTACAGTTTGTCATATAGCAGGGTTCACTCCCAGTCACAAATGGTCCACATGATAACGTGTTGCAAAATTTAAACTTTTTTTTACAAAAAATTCCGTTGTATCCAATAACCTAGCTTTTCATTTTCATGAGAATCTTCGCATCTGGAAGCCAGATTGCATATGAAATTTAAATTTTTCATCAAAACCTCAATTTGCGCAATTAAATCGGATATCCGCAAATGACAATGAACATAACATGTATATTTAATTTTTACTCATGCAGGTGTATAGTTATGCGACTTTTAAACATATGTTTTATTAGGAAAATCCCGTAAATTAAATTCCATTTCCTTTGATTTCCAACAACACAGATAATCATGACTATGACACGAGGGATTAAAATTTTAAAAGGTTAAATGTAAATTATGGGTGGAAATGGAACAAATGTGTCCCACAACTTTATGCATTAAAATCATACAAACAATGACAAACGATTATAGTGCCACTTAACGTCGTAATCTTCTTCAATGTCCTACATATATGTGATATGTCGCAGTCGTAGTCGCCAAACGCCAAGTCTGAGACGTAGCCGCAAAATGGCATGAAATTATACAATTGTCGATTGTTGTGTAGTGTGGTGTATTCTTCTGTTATGCTTATGCTGTGCACATGGCATGATCATGAAGAGATGCATTATGCACGGTTGCATAACCATCCGCTAATATACATCAATAACTGTCGAATTATAGGAGTATGCAATCTTGTAAAGGTAATTTTTAAGTAAGGGACATGGACATGTTGGACGAGGAGAGCAAACAATTGACAACTTGGATTTTATTTTAAATGTAAATAATATTTAAAGGATGTTAATAAGAATAGCAGAGGAAAGTATGTATTCTTCAGCAAAAACAGATATCCAAGTTTTTTTTACGAATTGTTATCTTGATGTCGATGATGATGATCATCATCCCCTATCACACATCACATCATCATCATCCGTCTTCTTTGCAATAACGTAATGCAAAGCAAGAAAAGGACTAATCAAATCATTCACCCGCAGCAGTAAAAAATGCGTAATGTAACTTGAACATGTACAATGTAACAGCGTCAGCGTATCATTTAACTTTAACTACTGCTGCGTATACAACTAACACAATAGCACATTTAAGCATATCCTCGCGCGTCAACAGACACAGAGAATCATTTCCTTATGAAAACGCTTGGCTAAATTAGAAAAATGACTATTGTGTCATAGGAAGTAAATGTAAAGTTTGTATGCAATAATAAATGCCTCGTGGTGAATTAAGTCACATAATAATAAAACATGTTAAATGAACATGTAAATTACTGTACACAGTTAGCATGCATGTATGGCAAAACGCATATGCATAATAATAAAAATATAACTAAAATACAACAAAACGAAGAGGATAATTTTTTTGGTGTAGATTGCAGATAACTAGCCACAATGAAAAAACAGCATCTTGTTTTTTAAACTAATTTTGTTACTGCTGCTGTTATATTGCATATGCAGTTTTTTGGTAATGTTGGTATTGGATTAAAGGTGCACCACCGGCTAACTATCTTCGTCATCTCATCATCAGTCCTCATTCAAACAGTTACGGAAATTCCCCTTCTTCATAAAACAAATTATTGTTAAAGGAAAAAAGGGGACATTTTCACTTGTTTACAATAACAATGTATTATTTTGCTGTTATTTCAACAATATGGGTTGGCTTCAAAGAAAAAAAACTTGACTTGAAACTTTTTATTGAGTAATAAGGAATGTGTGTAGACGTTACCATTTTTAAAAAGTACAAAATACATACACAAAAGTCCTCTCATGATTATATGACATGAGTACTTTTCAAACAAGTAGTTTTATAAAGAAGGGAAAACAAAAAGGGGAGGATTTTTCTGTTTTTGAATGTTGAGTTTGTTTGTTTGATTTGATATACATTACATAGCACACTTAAAGTACTTTTTGCACTACATTGTCACGTCAAGATTCAAGTTAAAAGTAAAACTAAAAGTGTTTATGATAAATAAGTTTTGACTCCCTTTCAACAAGCGAAACGTTCTAGTCGTTAAATTATTGATATGAGTGACCTGTTAGAAATCCTTCTAGTGGCATTTTGTGGCCTGGTTTTAGTCTTTGCTGTGTTATTCATTGGGTGCTGGTGTGTCATAGCATGTGCGTTTTACTGTTTGAAACACTTTTACAAAAAAGCAGTCAATTTGGACTCCATGGTCTCTGCAATGACACTCACATCAACTTCCGATGTGGCCAGTGATGATTCGGGGAGTGATATTGAGTAAGACAAGCATAATTTCAAAAAAATAATAGATTTTTATATCTGATATGATTGCTAACTAATCATTCATTCATGTATTTTTAAACATGTGCGTGCGTAAACACGTGAAAATTTTAAACAGCATTTTTTTATGAAATGAAATTTGCTAAGCCCTTTTCCAAGCCCAAGGGTCATTACTACTTTTAAAAGACCAATCTAACTTTTTTTTACAACATATCATTTTTCATAGATAATTTAGCTGGTTTGTTTTCTTGTAAAAATGCACTGTAATAAAAAGTGTACGCGTACATCATTCATATCCAAAAAAAAACTTGGTGTATTTGGTGCGGTGGTGACTAATAAGTAGACAAGTCAAGCAAGTGTTGCATTGCATCTTATTTGTGCAGGCAGAGATTTGTTTTTGGTGTTATTATAAGATTTACTTAAAAGATCACATCACATCAAAGCAAATTTTTTTACAACTAACTAGACGAACAAGCTTTATCTATCAACAAAATACCACTTAAGTTTTTTCTTTGAAAGAACAACGTATCAAACTAATTTGTAGTCAAGCGAAGTCTTTTCTGTGGATTTCACAACTTTCGATTTCATCTTCATGTTTTTTCGTCGATATTATTATATGTATGTATGTACTTATATGTATTTTACTCACTTTTTGCAGATCTCGTGTCTACGCATCTCATGGTGCACAAGGATATTTGGAATCATTAGAAACTGGTTCTGCAGCTGTAACTTCTACTGCTGCTGAGACTCATTATCAGTCTTTGGCAAGGATGGAAACCGGTATATCACGTAATCTGCAGGGCAATGAATCCTCATCAATAGACTTAAGGAAAGTGAAAGCGTCATGTGAGGATATTCCACCTCAGTATGAAACCTTGTCTCCTCCTACGTATGAGTCTTTGTTTCCGGAAGATGAAATGATGATGCCAAAATTTACTCATGTTAACGAAAAGGGACATCCAGGATAAAAAATAGTTTGCTAGAGACGACACAGAGAAAACAGAGTTGGTATTTTCTTACCAAATGAAAATGCCATTTTCTTCAGTAAAGATCTCAATTATTAAAAAGGATGCAGCAGTAATATTTAAGTATCCAATTATAAATGCCTAAATAGAAAATAATTTCAAAACAATTTTTTATGTTTTTGAAATTAGTTTTCTTCGTAGAAAACAACAATTTTACTCTCAGGCTTGTTTTTAATTTTCAAATGTTTTATTGTGCATTTTTTCTTGTTGATTTACAGACATGATGATAAAAAGTGATTTAAGTAGATTATGTTAAATATCTGCTATCTTCAGCTTTACAAAAATGTTTACCTTTACCATTTAAAGTAGATTTACGAATAAGAATGTATGTATGTTAAGTTTAACTTGTAACACATAGACTTGATAGACTGATCTTTATAGAGAAAAATATGAGCTAATAAACAGTTGTGTGTAATTTAACGTAACTGTTTAAATTTTAATTAAACTGTTATTTAACTCTATAATCAATAATATACGTAACGTACTATGGTTGTCATCTTTCAGCACACACTTAAAGAAGACGGAAGAGATAATTATTGAGTTCAAAATTGACAGATCTGCTAATCTCAAGAATTGTATCATAATCCAGCAAACATTTATACTTTTGATTCCCAAATGTATCTTCACCAAGATGTTGAACTACTTTGTTCTGACAAAGTGTAGTTAGTAAAGTCATAAAGCTAATATTTCTATTCTTATTCACAGTCTTATCATCACAATATACTTGAATACTACTGAAAATAGCATTGAGCCTATTTAGCTCAAAGCTACGAACAGTTGGTTTCATATCAGTCTTCGCCAAGGGCTGTCGACCTTTCCTACTTTTAGCAGATTTGGTCTTTACAAAAAATCGTTTATCTGAAGCTGGAGGGTTATGAGTCGCTAAATAAGATGCAATAAGTAAATACTTTGCATTTTGCGGCATTTGTAATGCCCTGCCACTAATTTCTGACTCTTTGGAGTTATCAGACAAATTAATTGAACTTAATGAAGAATTAAGCTCAAAGAATTGAGCTTTAAGTTGTGGTTCCAAGCTCTTCCACAATCTGCTAAGATTTACTTCTTTTGAATTTGAAGCCATTTCTTTAAACTTGTCCCAATGGCTTTTAGTCAATCTCAGTAATTTACGAAGATCCCGGCACGCATAATAAAACATGCTGACTATCATCTTTACGTAGAAATCATAGTAATTAGAGACGAGGGTGCCATTATGGTGGACTTTCTGCTGGATTAATATTTGAGTTAGTTCCTCCATAGAATATTGTGGAAAGTAGATGGGGATGATGGAGTGGTCCATGATGTTTGGCATGTAGAGTCCCGGTGGTAAAGTGGAGATGAAGATAACGCAAAGGTTTGTTTGAACAATGTCTTGCAAGGATACCAAGAAACGGAGGATGTCATCATACTCCCCTCGTAAGTTTTCAGCCCCTTCAACAACAACCACAACGCGCATGGAACTACAAAATATAAACCACAAAAATATACATCAACTCATGAAATTACATTCATATCGTTTTCTATAAAATTGAATCTAATAAAATCATTCATTAAATACCTTGTTTCCTTGTTTGAATGAAGAAAGCTATCAAAATTTGAAAACAATGAATGCAGACTATCACACTTGAAATTAGGTGCCAATGGACTTCGTGTGGTAACCAACTGTTTAACTAGTGTCTCATAAAACGCCCTGCGTCCACAAAGAATTTCTGCGCAATGTATTCGGACCACATGCAATTCCTGCCCTTCCAGAGTCCCTTCTAAAGTATGTGATTTTCCGGATGAGGGGGCTCCCCAAAGAAAAACACACCTTGGCATTGTCGTATTCTTATTTCCAAACAGAGCTTTTAAAACTCTGCATTGATCTTTCCTTCCGATAATCTCTTGAGGTTTTCTTGCAATAGCCACATCTGGTTTGATTTCTACAATCTCTTCCTGTTTATCAATATTTTCAGGAGGGAGGATAACTTTGCTACGCTTAGCAGGACTTGGACTTGGTGATCCCAAGCCTAAAAAACAGCAAAAATAGAATAAATTATGATTAGTATCTTTTTGTTTACCACGCAGTATGAAATACTATGTCACAGATTCCTTTTTTAGTCAATTACTACATTTGTAAGTGTAAACTTACCATTACATTTTTCGAGCACGACCCTTAACTCTTTCCCCGTGTCTGGTAAAGTAGTTGAAGTTGAACTGTTGGCTTCAGTCTTTCCACTCATCTTGCAGCAACAGGTTCAACGGAAATCCGATTTAAGGGAAATTGACTGAACAGAAAAAACAGCGACTGGTGATAAGATCGACAGCGAAACAAATTTCTTGAAATTACAAAAGCACTCAGCGTCAGCACACATTAACTTGTCCGACTGACAGTGTCAAAACAAATTTTTAACCAGTTTCCCTAATAAAGCTCAATGACAGCAGTCGTAACGTAAACGCAGACACGCAGACGTGTGCCCTTCTTCTTGTTCTTCTTTCCCGAGCTCCCTCCAATCCAAAACCCAACTGAACCACCGGCTCAGCTGACTGGTTTGTGTTTATTTGCAGGAGATGGAGATACAATGATACAACACAACAGGCTGTGCCCTGGTTTTGCTGGTGCACTATCTTCAATCTTGAATCTTGAATGTGGCTGAGACGAGAATAGTAAATTGTCAACAACAGATTTCAATTAAATTTGGTTAATAAATTTGAAATAGACATTTAACTTTACATTGGGTAACGAGGATCGTGGATTTGTGTTCTGAATACGACAACAGACTTTTAAAAAAACGGTAAAGCTAAGTTAAGTAGGATTTTTTGGATTTTTTTTGGAACCACTTTGAAAATGGACATTTTGGGATCGATTATGAAGAAAATGGAGAAGCCCCCTGCGATGGGGGAGAAGGAACGACAAATGCGAAAAAGTAAGTGATTAACATATTAACAAGTTAGTATTGTGTTCGGGGTTTTTTCAATCAGGGAATTTTATTTTGATAAATTTTCGTCTTTTATCAATAAGTTTTTAATTGATTGTTTGTCTTAATATTTTGTAGTGCAACAGGACAGGATGAAGAAAGAACAGGAAGAAAAGGAAAAGCGTATCAGGGAGTTTAAAGAGAAGATCACAGAGCAAATTAAGACATTTGTCGAAGATGAAACCAGGAACAGATATACTTTTGAGCCAATGGACAAAACGTATCGGTCCATTTTGTAAGTGTTTTTAAATTATAGATGTACATAAACTATAAACATTATGATTTTATGATTTGTTAAACATTTCTTTTAATGGTTTTGGATTTTTGTCTTAAAGGTATTCAATAGCTGAGGACGCTGGACTGATTGCTCACTCGTTTGGAAAAGAAGAACTGGATAGGCATGTGATGGTTTTTAAAGAGGATCATGTGCCGTGTGATGCAGAGATGCAAGCATTAAGGAGAAGAGAACATTATGATCCGACAGTTCAGGGGGAAGATTCTACTGCTGGGGAGCAGGAGGATGAAGAGGATGTGCCTCAAAAGACCAGACGAAATCGTAACGCAAATCCACCCGAATATCTTCAAAAGTACCAGAAGCAGCTAGGAGGAGGGCAGTTTTCTAAAGAATCAGCTACTAAAGCGCAGGATGACAATCGATCGTATGGATTTGGTAAATGGCAGAATTCAGAATTAATGAAAGTGACTACGTACCTTTTGATTTTGTTGTAAGCGTTTCTAATTTTTGAACTTTTTGGAACATAGTATCCAGTGCTCAGAAGAAAGATAAGAGAACCATTGAAGAAACACTTGCTGATATCCGAGCCAGAAAGAAGCACAAAATTGAAGAACCAGAATCACAGTAATGCTAGTAGTAGTAGGACCAATGAGATTCCTTTTTTTGAAGGCTTCGCTGCTGTTTAGAAGGGAAAAGTGACCATCATCTTTTAGATCTGCAAGTTTCTAACTTATCATAATTGATAAATATTTTGTTAGTTGATGTACACAGCTTAGCTCAAAACCTTTTGTTTTAGCCCTTAAGTATTCAAACGAAATGAGTTGATGGCGATGTTAGTAGTAAAAACTAAAAGATCTAAAATATTTGAAGTACGGTTATAAGAGCACGAAACTTTAATCTGCTTACTTCAATTAAATTTGTATAAATAGAAGTTTTCGTGTATTGTCGTTAATGACTCATCACAAGAGACGCAGCAGTTCCTTATTTTGTTTTATTCATGATATTATTATTCAACAAATCCACTTCTCTAGTCGTGAGCACATGAGTTGGAAGTATTAAAGGTTTTTCGTTTCCTTAACCCTTGACTTCTCATGAACAAATTTATTAAGGACCTTACTCTATAAATAATGGCTAGTTTTTATGAATTCTGGGGTGTATGGTCGTACAAATAAATTATGCCTTACTTATACGGAATAATTATACCTTGATCGATTAGCTGAGGTTGAGAATAATGGGGTTCGGGTGGTGTTTTAGCGTTAAAATATATTTGAATTTTGTTTTTATATGTAACACGGCAGGTTTTAACTATTAAGTAAAATATATACTTACCTAGCATAAATTTTAATAAAATATATAAAAGTGTGATCGGCAAAAGTTTGAATGAATAAAATATGCATACGTGCACTAAAAAGTTACTGAAGGTCGGCAACAGTGAAAAAGTTACAGATTTAGTTTTGTCAGAAAATATTTTGCATTCTCGTTTTCCCTTTACATCCATTAAGTGTTCACCAAACATTTATGTATTAAGTATTAGCACACGCAGATAAAACTAGTCGGTAATGTATGAGGTGCTGAGAGAATGACGCCAAATCACATCTTCAAGTTAATAACCGTTTTTACAGCGACAGTTACAAAGTACAAAATAATTTTATGTTTATTGATTTAAAATATTTTGTAGTTACATGCAATAATCCATAATTACATTTATGTACATAATTTATATAGATTGGTTAAACTAAAACGAACGTATTACATAGCAGAACAAGACAATTCAACAATCATTAATCACTACCTCTACCTACCTACTGCATAGTTTTGAAATAATATCTGATATAATTTTATGTTACTATTTCTTCAGAGATCGATGTTGCATAACCAAAAAGGGCACCAAAAACTAATTCTAACTGAGATTAAAGTTTATTTTTTGTTTGTTTTTTTCTAATAATTTTCCGTTTTTACTCATTAAAGACGATTCGATAAAAATATAGAAGCCAGCACAAAATTAGGACTTGCTTGCTCGGCGTAAAGATAAAAATAAGATTTTTTGTGCATTTTTTCTTTTATAATCATAGCTAAAACAAATATTGACCTAGCCGAAAAACTGAAATTCTAATTTTAAAACATCAATTTTCACAAATCATACCTATAAGTAGAAAATGCGATCTAAAAATGATAACCTTTGTATTCCAATAAAGCCATGGTTTGAGTGTTTCTTCATTTGTACTACAACTTTGATTTCTTTTTTCATAATTATATATACTCAAGTAATTTGGTTAGTTCATAGAAATGGAAGAAAACTTTTGACTTATCGAGTACGAAATATATTATATTTAAAACAAAATGCATCCATCAAGAGAAAGGCGTAGGCTGGTGCTGCGGTATCATGACCATTGGCATAAATGCTCCTTGCTGGGAAGAAGACGCGATCGGCATTGGCACATTATCGTAACTTGGAGGAATTGGAAACTGAGGTAGTAAAGCACTAGAATGACTTTGCTGATTTTCTTGAGATTCTTGCGACTCTACTTCGGACGATGATGTTGTGTCATTTGAAGCACCAAAGGAGGAAGACGCTTGAACTGCGTGGCTACTTGAAGTTGAAGGGGCATCATTTCGACCAACCATTCGTCTTGTTAGCCATTCAGGATCCGTCACCTGTACTGGCGTTTCAAGAGGAAATGACATGGTGTACAAATCGTCGACATACGACTGACGATAAATCCCAGGTTGTCTAAACTTGGCAAACTCAAACACAGCCTCAGCAGCAGTATATCTTCGAAAACGAATCAGATATGAACAAATCAAGTATCCAGTTCTGTTGAAGCCATGAGTGCAGTGAACTCCAATGTAATCTCTACGATTCCTCTTGAAAAAATGATCGACCATGTTACAAAACGCAGTTATTGAACGCTTCGACGGTGGTTTTCCATGACCTTCACATGAAAGCTTGACATACTCCACACCCTGACTTTGTATTTGGATAGGATTGTAATAACGTGATGTATTGGTCAAGTCTATCCACAAGCCTATACGAGACTGAATAAAAAAAAAAACACGACACCGGAAACCCCGGAACAGGTAATAAAACCGGAAAAGGAAAACAAATTCAACTTTTGGTAATAAAAATCAAACTAGGAAGAAAGCTTACATGATTCATCTGATAAACTCTTTCAAAAATGTTCTCAACTGAAAAGCGCTCAGCTACAGGAACCCTGTTGTTCAATTCAGACTTCAAAGGAGTTTTAAAAACAAAAAATCTTTCGTCCACGAAGCCAGTTCCCATTGAAGGACATCCCTGCCACCCTTCAGGGATTAGATTATTCCTGTTCCTTCGACCCATACCTGCTCCTTGTCCCGTAGTATTTCTGTGTCCTGGAGTGAAGGACATTAAATGCTCACAAAAGATAAACCTGCAAACGAAAACACAAACGGCAATTAAAAACTTGCAAAGCTAAAAGTAGGTCAAGTGAACAAAGTGTTATCAAACGAAATGTTAACTACAATTTATAGAGCTCAGCGTTATAAAACTTTCAACAGTCCGTCTCAAAACTACAACTCAAACTGCTTACAGAAAGGAAAGCCTATAAACCATTGCCTTTCGCAATTAAAGAAGTAACTGATTTTGATTTATCCTCTCACTAAAATTTGAACATCTTCGATAACTAAAAGCACCGCTGTTCTAAGTAGTAGTAATAGTAATTCCAAATTCATCAACATAAATAGTAAAAACCATATGTTCAGTATACACCTGCTGCTGATGATAATTTTAACTCACGAAGCGAAGCTACTACATATTTGGCTACTGCACTGGTGCACTGAACTGAACGATACAACAGCTAAATAGCATAGCATAGCATGCGGGGCGACGTGAGACTGATCTACGATAATCCTGACTTTCCTGACTCCTGCCTGACACCTCTCTGAATAGATGCGGAATGGATGAGGTGATAAAATGATTGACATCATGCAAAAGTCGTCGTCAAAAATCCGAAGTCTAAATTAATTTTGGAATATGAATTGGAATGGAATGAAACCGTTTGAATTTGAAACTTATGCAATTAATTATGTAAAAATGTAGTATTTATTTCGATAATTCATCAGTCAAAAATTAAAATTAGGATGAAAAGTCTTCAACTGACTTTCATGAATGACATCACAGTTTCTATAATTCTATCAGCCGCGGTGCCTGGAGCGATTTCACCCAGCCGCACCTTTTCTATTAACTTTTCCGTAGTGGCACGCATTTGAGGTTGCTCCAAAATCATTTCACGCAGTCCATCCTGGACATGTGTCCAGGCCCATATTACCCTTTGGTTTGCACGCTTTGATAAAAATTGAGATGCAGTTGCAGTTCTATAATCCTCAATCGTTTTCCAGAACTTATCCAGTCCATTTTGTGTTTTTGCAGAGACTTTTAGCACCTACTCATTTATGAAAGAACCGATGACTTGAATTTTTCATAAACTTTATGATCAATCAACTGATTTTATTTGTACCTTTGTTTTCCATTTGGGATTCACAGGTCTCATGTATTTAAGCGATGCTGTGTATTCAT
>JAQFXM010000346.1:0-54708 GCA_034693345.1 Entomobrya multifasciata
GAACAAAACTTGCTCAGCATGGCGAGCAGGGACATCTCGATTTCGCGTAGCCGGGCAATTTGTAAGAATTCGAACGTACGCATTTTAGAACAACTTGCTTGCGCTACTTAATAATAATGCGTTTTTTCATATAAGTAGGCATAATATGTGAAAAGTAAGGGGTTTTCTCCCTTCTCCTTTCTATTTTATCAAACCATTCTATTTTTCGTTGCGAATTTCTTTGGAATTCAAAACGCAAAAGGAAAGTGGAAAATGTTCCAAAAAAGTATCCACTCGTTCAATTCACAAAAGGGATATAAGTTCAGTACAGTGTTGTGCATAAGGTTTATCTCTAAAACATTTTACCAGATGGAAGTATTTTACTACTTGGTTGCATGACTCATGATGTCTTTCCACCCACCACCACCGGGACCGGGACACCGGGAGCGAACGGAATTGCTTTTTCCTGGAGATGAACTTCCATACATGTACTCGCCCTCGTTATAAATGTATGACTCCTTATTTTTTAAAGATTTATGTTACAACAAAATAGTGTCTCCTCCAAAAACGGGAAGGAAAGGAAACAAAAAAAATGGGCAAGTGGATTGAAGAGAAAACGCTTTGCGTAGGTATAATAATAGCAGCATAACAAAAGTATTCACAAGTGAAAGTCTCGTTCACAGACAAAATGAAAATCTTAGCAAATGCGAGTACATGTATTCATTAGATGAGTGATGGGACCCAAGTGTGAGGTCCAAATAAAATAGTCGAGTAGGTATATGAAGTGGCATATTCCAAGTTCCAGTTGAAATTGAAGTGTGTACAAACGAATAATAAGAAATAAATTAACGAATGCTGCGAGGCAAGTGAGCAAGACAAGATTTGATAGCGATACAGAAGGAAATATTTGACCCATCTTTTATGGACAATGCAACATTGTATAGTATACATCATATACAACTTTTTTTTAGACAGTCTGACCGTATAATTTATAGTACATAGTACGTCACTTGAAACTACATTTTGAATAGCCATTGAATAATCTGACCTATTAAGGCGTTTTGGAAAAACTTTCTCCTTATTTATACATGTAGCAAAAAAATCTATAAACTTCAATTGTCACCATTACGCATTTACGCAGTTTTATTTGCGATGCATTGGCACTTTTGTAAAGTAGCTTTATAGTCACACGCACGTGTACACTCAAATAATGTGTGCTCATAAACAATGAGCTTGACCATAACTAATTATACAATGTATCATTCAATATAGTACCTAACCATTTTTATTGAGCACGAACTGTTTTCATTTAGTCTATTACAACGAAGTTTTTTTTTTGTGAAACAAACTTTTAGAACTTACTGTGACCCCATTTTAATAGTACTTTCTTAATCCTCCAGTTTTTAAATGCATAGCCTGCTTTTAAACCGTATGCAAAGTACAAAACACAATAAAAAATTGTAAGCCTGTATTGTGATTGTGAGTACACGCGACGTTAAAGCATTAAACCGGCTGAGAGTATGAATCTATTTAAATTGTGAATTGCAGTTTGTCACGCACACATTCCAGAAAACAGGATAATAACAGCAACAGTAACGAAGTGTCAAGCGGACGGAGAAACACTTCTTATTACTCCATATTATTCGTGATCTGACCATGCGAGCACCCTTCTTTGTGAAAAGACAGCAAGGTTCAAGGAACTCAAAAGTAAAGTTTCTTGTTTTCCATAAAGTATACACACATGGATTATGGCTACTTCAACACCATCCCACTGCACTGCAAATGGTAAACATTGTTACGCATGAATACATAAAACTTTCTCCGGGTTCACATGATGTATTTCCTCTTTTTAATATGATCATGATGATGAAATGATGATGATTCTTGTTTGACATGACAGGTCATACATACCAACATGGGAACACCAAGAACATTTACCATCATTCATCATCATAGAACGCTTTCCCTTTAAATCAAAACTGATTTCGTTTTCCAATATTGATATGAGTATTCCCAAAGATATGATTTCACTATTTTGTGTGGAGTGTGTGGACTAGACATACCAAGATGACTGACTACCCAAAATGAAACTTCCTTTTGCTCCCTGGCTGCCAGAATTCAATGAGAATTCTTATTTTCCTCGTCCAAACCGGCAACTGAACATCTAAGAGTAATGCTTCTTTTTTGTGTCCATTTCCTTGTTGTTATTCCCTCTTCTACTCAATACACTGGTGAAAGTTGTAAAGAAAATGAGTTCACATCACCGTCATCGACAGCATCACCATCATCCCTATCGCATGATTTCCATTTCCATTTTACTACTTTACTTTTTTATTTACTATTCGATCACATATATTCTAACATCTACATCCCAGTTATCCTTTTAATGGAAAACCCTGAGAAGCACCAAAAGCACGGACAATAAAACTCGGGTAATCTTATATTTAACAAACCGAACACATATAAAAATCGACAAAATGGTGGGATGTGATGGTGGTAGTTGTTTAAAGATACGTTGGGCCCGTCAGGAGTCATTTCTCAATTGTGTCATCGTCATCACATCCACATCATCCTAAAAATAAGCGCCCAATAGAAAACCCAAGAGTGCAATTCATTTAGCACCAGCCCAACCAAACCCAGTAAAATATTCCCTGTCTGCCCCACGCAGGGAATAAGAAGAAACACGTATTATATTTGGTAACGTCATGTTAGTAGTAGTGGTACGGTACAGCCTCACCTTGTCACATGTCGCAACAAAAAATGACCAAACATTAACTTGAGCGAGAGAAGCCAATGCAGAGTAGCAAGATTTTTCCTTTAAAAACTGCAGTTTGTGTTTGCTCTTTGTTTTTGTAGGAGACACGTGCATTTGAAGCATTTTATTTTCATCTAGTCTCTGCGGATCCGGAAGAGAAGTCTATCGTTGAAAGGATCAGTACATCACACATATATACACGCATGCAACGAAACGAAACTCTGAATGAATTTGTACAATGCATTGTCATAGCGGACACATTTTGATCGTGTGCCTACCTGATGAAAAAATGGAGAGCTTTGCCATAAGGTTTTGTTGATGAAATAAATCTTCGCGACGTGTTGTTAGTCAGCAGTTCATCCACGGAGTATTTTTCAAAGAGTTAAGCCGAATGACAGCAAGCTTTTACTCTTATCACTAGAAGTAGTGGTAGTAGCGTAGTCTATTGTACAATGACTTCGTTTTTGGGGATGCTGAGACTGAGACTGGTGCACAGATGAATTTGTCATTTTGGAATGTGCCAAGCTCTTGTGAACTTGCACGCAATAACAATGCAGTAGTGAGTATGCCCGTTTCGGTTGTATTGCAAAACAAATTCCATACCACGCACTAGTATCATTTGTCTGTAGTTTTTGCTTATTTAGCATCGGCACGTGCAACTCTAAAAATATTATATTGGGCAATTTCACGGCTGAATGGACCTGGCAAAAGATTAATACCGAAGGACAGTTTGCTTGCACTTTAGTTCCACTAATAGATTTATGTTAGTTTATTTAAAGAAGGAAATTATTACTTCAAAACTAAAATATTATATTGTACATCGTACCTTGTCGACGTCAGAAAAGCATGCAGTTTTGGTATTGCTACCAAACTTAAAAAGCAATCGTGACAATGACATGCATACTTCAATGTTGTACAAAATTGGATGCATCACGTCATAGTATATAGTTAATATAGAATTATAGGAAACATGGTATTTCTGTCAAGTTCGTCAATTTTTCTGAGATCTTGATCCTTGGTTTGAGACAAGTAAGAAATAAAATTATAACTTTATAATCGTTTCTTTTTTCAGAAATTGTCGCAAGAATTAAAATGTGAACATCATCTTTTTTCGAACTCAATGTTCTGATCTAATATCGCATTGAAAAGTGACATTTGACATTGATCTGAATGATTATTTCCAATAGTGCACTCTGCAAGAGGCATATATTATATTTCTACTTGAAAGAGAAAATATTTTCTGTTATTATTGGTCTGCTCCCAGCACAACTATTTTGCTTGTATCATGTTGAGACTTGGCATCACAGCCAATATGAATTAAGCACACTGTCAATCAAAGTGTATATAGATGGGGGCGAGGATACATTGAGATGAAAACATGCGAACGTAAAGCTATAAGATTTAGCAAGTATGTATGCATCGAAAAATGTGATAATGATCATGATCATTACCGAATCAAAAACGCAAAATATTTATTTTTAAGTTTGCATTGAAACGGAATAAAAATACATTAGAATGTAACATTGGTTGGGTAAGTACGATTTAAAAAACCACTTATTACATTGCACAGCCCCACGCATCTCAACGAAAAATCCTTTACGCACATCATGTTCACATAAACAAGTATCAGGGGTCTAGCTAGCAAAATAATGTTATCTCACAGTTCTTACTATATCCAATCCATCGCAGGTTCTAAAGATAAAATGGTCCTAGGTCAAGGTTCAATAACATCTCAACTCAATCTCTACAAAAACTCTAGTAGCAAACCAGGAAGGAGGAGAAAACGGACGTGTCCCTGACAGAAACATCATTTTGATCTTTAGGAAAAAGTTATCCATTTTCGTGAGTAGCCAACTTTTCAGGATTTGACAAATGGTTCTTGTGTGTGTACTTTACTCTCAAAATGAAATTGAAATGATTATGAGATATGAAAGGTCGATTTTGAAACTTGTGCTTGCTAGTCGTGTCTCGCAAGTGAAACAGGAAACGTATTTCATGCAAACTTTGTAAACATTTTAACCATCTATCATCATGTTTGCATTTTTGTGTTGACAAAAACAACAATAATACACCGTCATTGGTTGAAAATATTTAGAACACAAAACAACAGTGAGCAAGGAAAGAATAAAGTGGAAAAGGATTAGATTTCCCTGAACTATCATTACTCGTCTTGCATTTTTTCCTGAATATATCACTTTACGTCTGGAACGTCGTATTTTTAAACAATAATCAGTGCATGTAAATTTGGTGCGCAAACACAATTTTATTTAAAGAAATGATGGAACCACTCAACTAAAAATACACACATAACATTAATATAAACTGCTATAAGTGTTTACTTTCAGTAGTAAAGATTATTTCCCAACACCTTCCTCGTCAAATTTACGGTGGTGCATCATCATTTCGTCATCAAACGTTCGACAGAACAACAAGGGGGGATGGCGACATTACAAGTCAATTTTTTCTTGATGATGATGGTAGCAGACATCAAACTGTTTCTGTCTTTGCTTCAAGTGTTGTTGTAGTGGGTGGTTTTGGTTATGTAGTATGAACAAGAAACCCATGAAATTATAAAAAAGGCTAAAATTTCGACTCGTTCCTCACGAAGCATAAAAAACGAAGGTTGACTGACGTATTAGAAATTTCAGAAATAGAAATATTATTGGCCTTTAAGTAGATATCCGTGAAATTATTAATTTAATGATAGCTGCATGCGCTGTGCAGTGCTTCTCGATGACATAATTATGATAAAGATTTGCTTTTTCCGTAGCATGAATTTATGTCTTGTAGCATATTTATCACACATGAACTAGAATGTATCCTTTAAAACATTATTAGTCTTCTGACACTTTTAAAGACAAAAAAGTAAAATGTAAAAGTATGCGTTAATTTATACATTTTTGTAAAAAAAAATTGAACATGCTTGTAGGGTTTTTTAATAATCACTTCCCTGATGTAAATGACTTAGCTAAGGTTAAAGTGCTGAGTGATAATACGAAGAGACGAAATATGCCACGATAAAATATGGCCACATATATATTTTTGTACACATACGTACTACACACGTACTCCAACACTCGTGTTGGCCTCCTCAAAATTATATTATGTGCAGGAAAAATTGCCGATTCAGGGGTAATTCATTCGGGAAACATTTACGCTTCAAAATAGACCAATCAGAAACACACAATCGAATAGAAAGCGACAACACATACAAAGATTTCTTGAAATATTTCGCACATTCAGCAGTGATGTCTGAAAATATGTATAACAACTTTTTTGAACTTTCATCTCATCTTGTTTGCTTACACAAAAAATTCCTTGCCCTAACTGTATTTGGAAAACGTTTACGATTATAATGATAATGACATAGAAAGTGTGAAGGAGTTGATGATGACAAGACGAAAACTATGAAAACTATATTTTTGGCATCCTGCTGCATACCTGGCAGATAATGCTTAGACGATCCTCTGATAGGTAAAAGTATGCACACACACGTCGCGTCGCGTCGCCATCAACATCAGCTCATCTCATTCATCCAATTTAAACTTTTCTCTCATACTTATGCACAATAAAGTGTTAGTTGAATGAGTTTGATGAAGTACAGGTGATGCTGAAAAATGGAATCCACAAAATCAAAAGCTTATAACGATATACTATTCTATAAACATGCATAGCATTTTTTATGCGTTACTGTTTTTAGCTTTAGGCTCTGTTATTAGATTGTGTCAACATACTTATGTAGGCAGCTAGAAATATCCTCTTCAGTTCAAAGTTACGTACATTCGTCTCCGTGTGTGGTCTACTTGACTCCTTTGTATAGCAAAAAACATGATGTAACACTACGGTAGAGTCATTATTACATTTACCCTTTTATAAAAAATGAGGAAAGCATGCAAGTATATTCAATATTTTAAGAGATGAAAAGCAAGTCTGTATTCTTATGGATGAAAGGAGAGCAAAAGTGGAAGGAACTTTTGTGTGCATGATCTAATCGTAAGAAACTCTTTACCAAGTAATCGGAATGAAATACCTCCTCTGAGATATAAATATTAAATATTAATATTTACGAAAATTTGGACTTTGGAGTCATAAAACACAAAGGGCCTTTGTATTTATTTCGTTCCTACATACCATTCCCAACAAACGAAACCTGCACTACCGTTTACATGTCATGTGACATGAGCGTGCATGCATGATAATAATGAAAGAGATTATCGCCACCATTTCACATACCAACACTATCCATTATTTAACTCATCACCGTTTTTTCTTACTATTATTACAGTCATGAAGAGTTTTTGCAGAAAAAAGTGGTGAAAAAGAAGAATAGTACAACATTCAACATTTTTTACTCTACTTTTACTATTCACAGTTCAAAGCAAAGTATTAAATTCTTTTGTGTACATCAAAACACCTGCATGCATGCGAACTTTTCATGTTGGATATATCTCCCTTTGCGATCATCATGGTAAAGATTCTGTACTATCTGTACTAGTGGTGCACAAAGTTATGCGGGCTTCACCACACCATACCACAGACTTTTTACTCGCGAGTATTATTCAAAAAGAAAGTAAAAATTCATTCATGTGAGCACCCTCTGTGTCTGTACACAACATAATGTGGTCTATGTACTTATGATTATTATGAAAAAACGTCGTGTTGTCCTCCAAAAACTTTTTTCCTTTTACCATTGAACAACAAGAAGAATAAACTAAAAAAGTGACATCAAAAAGCTTTCTCCAATCTTCGTCTTTCGCGTTTCACTGGGTTTTTACTTTACCTACTCACGTGCGTGTTAGATACATACATACGTGGAATCTCATTTTTTTAAGTTTCAGGAAAAACCGACTCAACAGTCTTGAATCCCCGAGAAATATTAAAATATGATGGTTATGATTATGAGAAATGATGTTGCTTGTGTGAAAAGTTGTATGGAGTATGGACAGACTAAAGAAGGAAGTTTAAAGGTTTTACCAAAATGTTAAAATGTTGTTGTACATTTAAGCCTATCTCCCTTTCCCATTTCTTCAGAAGTTTTCTTCGCATGAGGAAAAATATTTATTCATGAAGTATAAAAATACACTTAGCTTCAATGCGTGCGACATGTATGTATCCTGTAATTGTTTTCCAAGTAATATTTTTCCTTGCTAAAATTATGCGTTTCCAACAAGTACTAGTTTTCCAATGTAGGTATAACATGTTATATTTTAATCTTACTTATTTTTAGCACAAAGGTAGCTTTTAAAATTTTCGAACGAGCATTTAGTCTAAAATACTTAACTAATTTAATTATGCATCGGAATTGAAGTAGCATGCCGGAATAAACTTTCATTTAATAGCAATATCATTACGTTACATCAACATGATACATGAAAATACTGAACATTAGAAATTATCATACAACTTGAATTACATAAAATGATTGCATCACAAATCAAAATGTGAAAAACTAAATGGATTAAATGAAACGACAGATGACACATAATTTGACTTTGGTGTTTTGAAGGAAACAAAACAGAAAATAGTCCAGATCTTGTTGTGATTGACACGTTATCTCATCTAATGAGGAAAAGGAACAAGCTTTTTTGGCTTATGCAGGGTTATGGGTTATACAATGTTGAAGACCATGCGATCGATATCACAGAGATCACATTTTTGGCTCATGTTTCTCATGAATCATCACAATATAAATAGCCCACATCAGTACTTTCCCCAGAAGTAAATTTGCAGTTTCTGACAGTTTCAAACCAGCTATCTTTGGTCACAAATTGAGCTCACATGATTACAAATAGTATTTAAAACGAAACATCACGTAGAAAGAGATACTGAGAATTAACATGTTGTTACCAAAATGTGTTTACATCAATCATTGGATATCAATCATCATGTCAGCTAGTTAACTTATATGTAATACCACGCACCTTTCACGTGATAACATATAAATGCTACATTTTCTTTGGTTATTGTTCGAATGTTTTTGAGCCAATTGGACAACCATATGGTGCCGTTTGTCCCGACACAGAATGATGGTGGGTCAGACCGCAACAAAGGATTCCATTCATCAGTATACGCATTGTAGTCAGTAATAAATGTGGAAATTGGATATCTATCTATCTTTCATCTGATCGTTTATGAGTTAATGGTTGTAGTAGTTTTGATAGTGGTTGCTCTTTTTTACAGATCATCAATATGTTCACAGTTCAAGTTATTTTTGGAACAATTTTCCCTTTTTACACAAAAACAACATTAACATACAACGCAGAACAGAGAAGCAAAGAAGGACAAAACAATTATATTTATCAAAACGTTGCACAAAAAAAGTTTTGGGAACGTTTTATCGGTCATTCGAATTCCGCGAATTTGACGTCCATGGCTGCTGGTAAGGTCAGAAGATGTTGAGATTGGAATGTTGGGTTTGGTACCTCGGCTCCAAAATGGTTACGTAAAATACGGTTACACATTACCACTCAGCATTAATTTTTAGTGCTATTGAAAGCATAAAATAGCCATTTGAATCAGCACTTTTCTCTGTCACCTTGAATTTATCTAAGGAAAATTAAATTTATTAATGTACATAAAATTAAATTGGTGCTTACTCGTGCCGTGCAACTTTGATGAAATCTAAAATACATAAACATATATCTAATTACTAGAGTACATATAGGTAATAACTTGTCACATCAAACACAAAATTGCAATTTATAATTCTGAACTAATATGCTTTTTTCAACGAGTAGAATTTCTGCCTACTGCTTGTTTGAAACATTTTTCTTGTTCTTCTGTTATGTTTTCTTTATCGTGCAGCACATCTTTTCATCCGTCATCAATGTCATCATAGCATGTAAGGAATATCAGCGCTACTTGTAGTTTACATGCTTATAAAAAGTAGATTTGGATCCAGGCGCTTTTATACACGAAATATAATATCAATTTTCGTTCAACCAACCATTCAAAGGCTAACTTTTATTTTAAAAGTGGATTGTGTACAAGGAAAGGGCATAAAAAGGCTTAATACTACAAGCGTAAATATAAGACTTCTCACAAATCATCAAACTCTTATTTCCGAAGCCAGGCACCAATTTATATCGCAGATTCTGAAAGCCAGGGGCATGGCAAGTAATAAAATTTTGGTTATAATATGACGTAAAATTATACTTCTGTCATAAAACACGCCCGAATGATTCACCAAACAAGCATTTTTAGTTTGTTATGCCTGTCATGTAAGACCGTGAAAAGTGATGAATAAAATACTTCCCACCTACAAACTGTTGAATCAGTGGAATTAAACGGCTTTGGGCTGTATTACACGGTTATGGGATGGGAAAAAAGTATACATGGTAAGAATATTGAAATAAAATCGACATTGGAATTAAGAAGGAAACAGGAAAATATTCTACCTGTTCTGCATCCACAATGTACCAATATAACTTTTGTACTTTAACATTAGAATAAAACAGGGATTTAATATTAGCTTTTTAGGAAATCATCCCATTATTTACTTTCATTGATCAATATATTGCCCAGTTGTCTGCTTCTACATATCCTATACAAGTAACCGTGTGTAGGTTTTGCAACAAAATTCCCCATGTTTCTAAAAGAATAGAAAATATATTTTTATAGAGACATTAATCATGTCATACAATCAATGCATTCAATCGAACACCAGCACGAAAACGAAAAACTTCGACATTAAAAATCCATCCAAAGGTATACTTTTATTTTTGCACTTTCAAAATAATGAAAATGAGCACTAAAAACGAACTTGGTTATAGATAATTTTTGCAATCGACAAAATTGCAACAATTTTTCTTCTAAAAATGAATGGTTTAGTTTGTGCTGCAACGTCATCAATAGAAAAATCGGAACAACGAGAAATCATAAGCGCAACGTTACTTTTCTTAATGCCCCTATTTCCTATCTAGTTGTAACGGACTACTTGTTTGGAGTCGGGATGATAGAATACATTTTGGTTAACTTTCCCAAACTAAACAGGGTCGTAAAATAATGATGGCTGATGTAAAAAATGGATATTCTGTGTCGTACTTTTTTAGTTTTTCCAACGTTTTCCGAACGAGTATAAAATGCTGCTAAACAATATGAACAAGCTTATAAAATATACATAAAAATGAGCATTCAAACAACATGAACACTTGTATAAAAGTTCTTATTGCAACTTTAATCTGCAATGTCCACTAAAATGCATGTACGTTAATACTGAATGTGTATGTATATTTTTGCAAGAAAGGAACAGATGCTCTCTCTAATTCTGAAAAACTTTACCAACTTTTTTCTATATTTTAAGCAAAGAACATTAATGCTCGAAAACCTCAGCTAAAATTATCTTCTTTTTTTATATCTCACCAAAAAACTAACATAAATCGAGAAAAAATTCTCCTCTATTCTACCCGGTGAAATGAACCGCTGGTTTCTGTATTTTGTACTTTGCTGACGTCTGTCCACCACTACCACCTTCCATACTTTCATATTTATCTACCACATTCACCACCACCAAAGCTTTCATTTTTACAACATAAACATATTATGCACTTTACGATGATTTCTTGTTATTTCGAACATCTAAAAAAATGGCAAGATAAGCAAAAAAGCGGCGGCGCTATTACCAATATTGCCTTCATCACTGTATGTATATCTATTTCCACCCGCGACGACCACGTACTACTAAAAACAGAGAACGGTTGTTCGAGAAGGCGTTCATGTATAAGAAACAGTATATACATACGACTGAGTTTTTAAAAAGTTTGAATGCATGTATGGTTTTCTGGATGATTGCTATAAACCGTCGCTAAAAATCTACTCCTGGTCGTACGTTGATCATGACATGATTTGCATTTTGGGAAGCAGACCAACCACCATACCACCACCGCACTAGTCATCAGCATCATATCAAGCCAGCACGGTTATTTGGAATAGTCGCTCTGTCCGTTACTTTGCTTATGTTTTTTTCTCAGTTTGTTTTAAATCGCTGCCCCAGCGTCTAGATTGACGTTAAACAT
This sequence comes from Entomobrya multifasciata, assembly GCA_034693345.1. NCBI lineage: Eukaryota > Metazoa > Arthropoda > Collembola > Entomobryomorpha > Entomobryidae > Entomobrya > Entomobrya multifasciata. The sequence continues at coordinate 11,749 of JAQFXM010000346.1, forward strand.
TACATTTCTTCTCACTTTATATTTTTTGAACTTGGTGTCCTGTGGCTTTATTTAAAACCACAAATTGTGAAGACAGAAGGTTCCAGGAAAGTGTTGAGTAGAAAGCTAGAAAACGCATATGTAACAATCATTATCTTCAACAGGTTTACAATGTTTAACCGTAATGATAACAAGCAAAAAATATGGTGTTTGTTCTTCTTCTTCGTATCTCCTACTGTTATTCTAGCAGTTAAATGAAACCGTCGTCGTAAAGTACAGCAAATTGTTTATATTCCAAAGGTTGTATACCGGTGTTGTGGTATGGTTAGTGTAAAAATACAATATTTCATTCTTTGGAAATTATATTGAAAATTGGAAAGGTTATAGTGGAGGTGGTCGTGTAGAAAAGAACTTTAACTTTGCACTAGAGAAATTTTCATGGTCGGTCGGTCAGTCAGTGAACATGTGGATAAGGTTTCATACAACGAGTGGTGGACAAGGCTTGGACATGATATGAGTAGGGATCAGTGCTCTGAAGTTGCTGTTGTCGGAAAGATAACAAGATTTGACAAACTAGTTTAGTGGACGATTGTTAATATTTTGGCGGTTAAGTTTTCATGGCCATACTTGCCATTTTATATTAGATTAATACTTGTTTAAAAAAAGGTAAGCATGCAAATTTTTGCATTGTCGCATTAAATTTTTGGTTCAATTGTTATTCAAATGTAAAATTGATTTGAGTGTGAGTGTTTTATCTTCTTTCTTATTTGGACTGAGTTACAGAAACAGTATTTTGAATTAAGTCAACCAAAATCTAATGCCGTCAACAATGACTTTTGTCAGTGGAAGAATGGCATCACAACAACAGCCAATAACAGAGTCCATTCGTGTCCGGTACACAAGCGGTCCAAGAAAGCACACAAAAGCTGGACATGTTGTCACCTTCAGTAGTCAAAAAAGCTACGTGTCCACCACCTCAAAGGACTCAAGTGATGAAGAAGAAGAGTACTTTAACAACATGAAACGAGGAACAACGAAAGACGGTGGTGGTGGTGGAGGTTCAACATGCTCCGTCCAAAACTTTGACGTGATCAAAACCCTACATGAAGGGAAATTCTCGAAAATCCTGTTGGCAAAGCTGGATGGTCATGGGATCAGCAAAGAGAGAATGGTGTTGAAAGCTGTGGAAATGCAAAGTGCTTCAAGTGCTCACATGTTTTACCGTGAAATGGACTACAACTATTTGCTAAGTCCTCATGAGAATGTGGTCACGTCGTATAATGTAGTGCTCCGGTGGAAAAATTATTACATATTTGCCCAAGAATACGCCCCTGCGGGAGATTTAGGAAGGTACTTGAAAAAGTTTGGAGCTCTTACGGAAGCTAAAACAAAGTCAGTGGCAAGGCAAGTCTCTTCAGCATTGGATTTTATCCATGGTCTAAATCTAGTTCATCAAGCGGTTATACCCGAAAACATTCTGGTTTTCAACCGGGAATGCACCCTTATTAAGCTCTCTGATTTTTGTGGAATGAGACCATCAGGAAGTTTGGTAATGAAAGGAACTTTTGAAAATTGTAACGAGGATGATGATGGCCAGCAGATCTCAGCATTATTGGCCTACTCACCGCCGGAAGTTTGTAGCAAACTGCCCCAAGAAAAGTACCATGTTCATCCGAGCATTGATGTATGGGCTGTTGGAGTTATAATTTGGGCTTGCCTCAGCGGAACTGGCCAGGGTCCATGGCAGTCTGCCGACATGCTTCGGGATCCATGCTTTCGCCAGTTTTACGAGTGGGCAAAAAAGAAATCGCTTAAAGTTCCAGATGCTTTCCAACCTCTCAGCTGTCGACTTTTACGACTGATCAAGAGGTTGTTGGAACCTAAACCTGAGAAGAGATGCAAGGCTCGCGAGGTTCTCAAGTACCTGAAAGATGAATGGTTGAGCTCCTTATCCTCTAAAAATACGGCTGCTGTTCTGAGCAGGTTGGGAATGTCAAGAAGCGAGTCATGCACTTTCGGAGGGTTGAGCGCTGGAGGAGGAGGTGGCGGTGGTGCTACATCACATAGCTTCAGTCGGGCGTGCAGTCAGAGATACGCCAGACGGGGATCTGTCTGTCCACGACCTAAATCTGAAGTTCGTCGTGCCAAACGCCAAGAGAGTAACAACAACAGTGGCAACAATAGCAGCAGCAGCAATAGTCCCAAGTCGAGTAATAAACCGGTAATTCAAACGCAGAAAACAGGCAAGGGAACTCCATCTGACCCAAACACAGGATTTAAGATTTCCTGTGTTTTGGAAACCAGCAGGGCTATCCCATTGAGTACCTCCAAGTCGGCAACATCTATCATGCCACCACCTTCACCAACGCCGACATCCAATCCCAATGCCTCACTACCGCCAGTACCACCAATGAGCTCATTAACGTCATCTCAGAAATGTCCGTAAACATTGTTTTAACTTTATGTCTAAAGTCTGTATATTTTATTTTTAGAATAGTAAATAGAAGTAGCCTGGTCTCTCGAATTCTAGGAAACTATATACTTCAGATAAGATAAATTTATTTCATACTGTGTGCATACGTTTAACTTTTCACATGTTACCAAATTTTCGTTTTGCTTGAAGGAACCTTTCATGCACACGTTTTCTGGTTAGCGAACTACGCACTAAAATAACTTTTTTAACCCGCGGTAACCAGATTCATTTTATGAAAGGATTGGCGTCTCAAGTCTGCCACCATTTTCAAGGAAAAGCATTCTAAATTGGTATACTCTTTGGTGGTATAAAAACATATTTTCAAGTGATAAACAGTTATAATGTATAATGCACCAAGCACGATAATATTATGAACGGACCATTAAGAAACCCCACATGCATTATGCAATTGTGGTAAAATGATTTTAAAAAACTTTTAAAAATAATCTTGTTTTCAAGTACTCAAAAAGTCATCGCACGATTTGTTGACTGACTGACTGTCTTCTCCTGCTTTCCGTCAGACAAATCAATATTTATTTTTCATATTTTCTAAGTCTAAATTTCCGGAATACAAACATGGTATTTGGCAACATTCATTCAATAGACAAGCAGGTTAAGTCCATTTTGGCACCCAAATAGTCAATCAGAGTTTAGAAAAATCGTAAAATGTCAATAATTGCGTCTCGCTAGTAAAAAAAAAGTACCAAATTATCAAGGATAATAATCTTTACAACTATTGATGCTGCCTACTGTTCTGCACGAATATGCAATTAACAGAGCACTTAATTCCAATTTTTATGATTATTACACTACATTTCAGTTTTCACTAGACTAGACGTGTGCGTGTTGAAGGTGGTGTTTGAAATCATAGTCAAGTAGTAATATAGCGTAGAGAATAGCCATTCGTAATGGAGTCATAACGTAACCTCAAAAAGTTTAGGTGTAGAAATTACTGTCTTAAAAATAGAAGTAAACTATAAAAAATCCAATTTATTTTCTAGGTTTATTTTTCTCTTGTGAATTATATCTCTAATTCTACTTTGTAAATAATAAGGAAGGACAGCGATGATGAGCTTTATGCATTTCCATACATTTTTTCTATTTAAAAAAATAACAAGAGGAAAGGAAAACTGAGGATTGTGTTAGGGTAGGTTTTATGAGCAGAAGACGGTTTTTATTATCTAAAGCAAAGCAAGATTTATTTACATATCAGCACTCCACTCCAGAAAACCCAGAGTTATGATTTTAGACTCTGCATGGCTTTGGGAAATTAGGAAGAAAAAAACTAGTTTCTTTTTTTTGCGTTGCGTGTTTTAGAAAACCAGAATGGTTTTTTTCTTCGTTATGCTGTTGATAGGTCTAAATTTAACTGCTATAACATGTTATAGAGTCAATAGTTATTTTAGCATTCATTTAAAATAATTTATGCAAGCGTGAAAAAATAATCATGTGCCGAGTCAGTCAGCAGTCACCATACTATAAACTGAAAGTATATTTAGCATTCGCGTGCGTTTTTTTGTATGTTTAGTTTTTTCACGAGGACGATGAAAGTTGGAGTGGCCGTTATAGACTTGTATGAGATGATGAAGAATATATTATATGATATATGATGAGTGTGTTTATGAAACACTGTACTTCTTCCAGAAAATATCTGATGATCTAAATGTCTGGTTTTTTGTATGATTTCTTATGCACATGTATTTAACGTATATATGTTATGCATATACTTTAGAATGTCGACGTTAGATTAGATTAGTTAGTAGAATTTTAAAAAAACGTGCTCGTTCATAACCGTCATGTCATGTTAACGGCCATGATTCATTTTTCTGCAGCAACTGCTGTACCATCACATCGTAAATTCGTTGCTGTACACGTTTATTTAACTTATTTGCATATACATATCTGGCGTTTTCAAAACCGAAACTTACGAAGATGCAGTCATGCATACCTATGTGTATATGGCACACACATATATTATATATGTAACGTAAGATAGACTTGACATGAAACAGATTTTTCTGTTGCAAATTGGAAGAACTAATCAAAAAACACGCAAAAGTAAATAAGCATAGAGGTATTCTCTACAGTTTAGTATGTGAAATTTGTAAGATGTTTAGTTTCATATTCTTGTAGTTTGAATTTACTTTGGATTTCCCAATTCCAATTCGAAAACTTCTCTTTTTGATTTCCTAATTTGACCTTCTCAACTTTTATACGTAAACTGAAAGGCGTAAAACAGTATAAGTAATTTGTGGAGAAATTATGTGTTTACTTAGAAAATGAACGTTTTATGAGGCTACTAGAGAGTAAAATTATGTTATGGACTGTGAGTTTCAAAAACATTTTTATGTGTTATGTCCATATTTATGGTAATTATATGAAAATTATGTATAAAAAATAGTTTAAGATTGATAAGCAAAATGTAGCAAGAGAAGTTGAAGGCGTACATTACAAATAGGTTATATGCGATTCAGTATCAAATACAAACTATGTTTTTTGTCAGTATTCTTCTTCAGTTATGCGTTGTATCGCTTTGAATCTATCGTGATCTATCCATACTTCTACAAATTGTTTTTAGGAGGTAGAGGTTTGCTGACGTCGACGTCGTGTTGATGACAACTTTAGAATAGGGCTGTTTTCAATATAAAGATGATCTAATATGTAATTGATGATTAGATTTTATCTTGTGGTGCTGGTTGATGATAGGAGATGAAGAATGATGTGAGGATGATTTGAATTCAGGAAAATTGGTTTGGGTAAGACCTACTTGATAAAGATGAAAGATTGTGGGGGTCAGGAGGGTTGAAGTGATGCAACTTAAGTTTCAGTTTTATATAATACAAAATAGATAATATGTAATACATACAAACATTTTTGAATGTTCATATGCTTTTTTAGAAATATTTAAGGAAAACTATTTTTAATTCAAGTTAAAAGATAACTAAACTAGATTAAGTTAAGAGATTAGTTGTACTATGTTTAGGTTAATGTAGTGTAAGTATGTTTATATTTGTTAATTTAGTTGGAATGTCAAATGATACTACTTGATATGATAATGTGTATTTTATGTAATGATGGCGTTATCTGCAATGGTGGAAATGGGTGAAATGGGGTTGTTTTGTTTATTGTCAAAATAAAAAAACTTTTAGTGAAAATCAAGGTAAACTTGTGTACTTGTTTTCTTTAAATATTCAACTTTCATTTTTTTTTACCGTGAAGCCATGAAATAAATATCAACACAAAAATAAAAAAGCTACTACTACCACTTTACTCGCAGACTGAAATCGAAAGGATAGTAAGTAAGTACAACACGCATGCACACTTAAAGAAAATATAAAAGTCTATCATATTGGATTAGTAAATTTTGTTATGCTTATCATTTCCGCTGAATTTGGCATGCTTCATGGGACATCATTTTCAAGGGCTACTCATTGAAAGCCGAGTTTTTTAGCATAAGGTCATGCATGACAATTTATTATTCTTCAGTTTAAACAGTCGATTGGGATTTTCCTTTCCGGGAATCGGAACAAATGCAGAGACATAAAATATAAATGCTAGAGGCAAAAGACAAAGCCTTTGAAGTTAAATAATTAGTAGACCAGATGCATATGTATGTATAGGTAGTGTTTGTTTAAAAATATACATAATTCTAGGAATCGTTTATAATGAATACTATTTTAAAATAATGCTTTGATGACAACAATCTACTGGGAAAAGGAAAACAAAAGTTTTCGCGAATTTCATAATTCCTATTTTTTTTCTTATTTGCTAACAATTTTTGCACATGAACTACATTTACATTCTGATTTTGACGTAGATTCAACATTCAACTATGATTCCTTTTTACCCGAGGGAGTATCACTGCCGTTACACAAGAACTAGTTTATTTTAGTCTTGGAAGGAAGGGGCAGAGAGGACATGGAAGCACAAACAAAAAGCAAATATCATCCAATCACGTAGATTTTTTGGCCGTTAGCCACTGTTTTACCCTTTAAATTATGCTAATAACACGAATATGCCTGCATATATTCCGATGTCCGACTTTTCATAATTCTAAACAGATTTTCATTTTTCTGCTCGCTAATGCTCAACTCAAGAAATTCGCAAAAAATGCTGAGAGGAGAAGGCTTAAAGGATAATCCATGCTAAATCTAAAAGAAATGATCTGCCGTGGACGTGCGTGTTACAAGCACAACAGTAGTGACAGTCAGCATGCAGCAGGTTTGCGAAAAATTTGCTTACGTACATAGTGTACATATTATGTATACACATTCATGACATCGAGCATTGCTTACTGTAAACTTTCAAGAATAATCAAATCATACTTTGTGTAATAAAATAAATCACAACTGCAGCTTTTTTACATGAAATTATAAATGTTATCACATATGTATCAGATTTAGATATACGGCTTGATAGAAAATACAACAAGAAAATGAGTTTATAGTGTCAACTTTTTAAGAAAATTGAGTGAATTATGGAAACTTTTATAGAACTTTATCAGCTTACTAGTATTAAGTATTAGGTTTCCATTATAATTTATTTTCAAAAGTCTGGATGAAATTACTGTAGTGTATGTAGTGTAATAGTCAACCTCAAGTTAAATCGGTTTCTAGCGAGCTGAGCTTTAACAAACAGTGACAACTACTTCTTGACTTTTCCCGTGTGTACAAATTTGCAAAAGGTTTAAGAAACATAGTACAGTCTTGTAGAAATGTATATAAGGCAATGGTATTAATGTATGCTCGATAAATTACAAACGAAATGAAAATTTATAAAGTAAAATATCTGTTATCGTGCGAAAAACGAACTCATGTAAACTCATTAGTTTCAAGGGTATTTGGAGAACGAAATGATTCTGAAGAAGCAAAATATGCTTATTTTTGTTTTTAGGATGTTTTAGAATGTGTGATGGTACATTGGCCATGTTCAAAGTTGCTGATTGACCGATGTCAAAATATCACCCTTAACATTTCTCTAGAATTCATTTAAACTACACCAAAAATGCCAAAATAATCTTGTAGTTTCACTTGAAACTATTCAATGATCCATCTAATGATATATTTCTCTGTTACAGATTAGTACTACACAAGTAATTAAACTGCACGAGCAATTTGATCAGTCGAAGAACTATTTTCGTAAATGTTTCTAAAACTTTAGATTGTACTTTCACAAAGTAAAAACTACAAACTCCCGGTTCCAAATTTTGTAACTACTAAATTTCATTTAATGGGAATAAGTCTCATGTTCTCCAATTCAATCTTCCTCCTCCGCTCTGATTCCCAAAGTACTAGCATCTCTTCATCTTTTCTCCCACACATCTTTGTCATTATTATAATCATCGTCATGATCAAGTGTAAAATAATGATTTTCAGACGTGTTGGAGCCAATGAACTCTAATAAACTGAATTGCTTGGCATTCTTGCATAGGCTTATTAAAGTAGGTACATAAAACTTCAGTGTTAAGTGTACGTGTCAATATGTTATAGAATCACACTTTGCGTGAATGAGAGAAAGCATGGGTGATGGTGATAGTGATGATAATGATGCAAACTTGTGACTTTTTTCTTCATTAAAAATTACAGTCAGAAAGAAACCAGCAGCTGCTCAATGCATGACAAAAAATCATACTTCATTTTTTAACAGGGATAAAATTCGAAAAATAATTTATCTAACTTTTTTGGCAAAATTGATGGCAAATCGAATTCTTTGAAGATGTGATATGAATTATATATTATTTTATCAACTGTAAAAATACAACTATTATATGGCCTATAACCTTATTACCATTTTTCCAAAGTCCAAGGCACTGGATTGCATTTAGGAAAATATGCAAGGCTTTAGATTTAATAAATATTATCAATTATTAACGACCCTTGATAACTTCACGTACGTGTCGGCACGATATGATATTTTTTTAAACAGGCAAGCGTGCGATGGCTTACGTTCGCTTTCTTTCTCAGCAGTTTTGTTTAATATTTTATCTTTTAAAAATACTGCTAAATCATTCATCTTTTTCATTAAAAATGTTTATAAAAAGTGGTTTCTAACAAATTTTATCCTTTCGCTGACCATTTGAACACGAGAATAAGATTATCTAAAAAGCTTGATATAATGTACGATGACTCCTTTAAAAAAAGTTATCATTGTGCTCGCACTTTGTCAGCTCAAAGACAAAAAACAAAATGTGAATGTACACATCTGATGCACATGTTGCGCTCGTAAAATTATCAATAACTGCTGTACTGCATTTTTTGATGAAATAAGGTTAAAACACTTGACCTCAATCATATTACGAAAACAGAGGAAATAAATTTCGTTACTGCTTTTTTTATGATCTGTACAATCTACTGTTTATTTTTTTGCTCATTTTCCTGTAACGTGATTCCTTTTCGTCAACTATCCACTTCTGTTTCGTTGAATTAAAGTGATGCAATGGGCAATGAGTGTGATATGTTTTATGAAAATGAATGCATCTTTTTATTTGCTTGTTTATTCATCCCTTAATGACCATGTCGAGCTTATCATTTTGTTACAAACATATTAATCAAAATCGCTCTTTCTTATTTTTGTAGGAAAAATCCAAAGCAATGATGCCTTAAAAAGGCCTAGATAAGGAATAGTATTATGTGATCTCTTGGCTATCATTTTGCCTTGTTTCACATTTGTTCTCAAAATGGCTACTTGCCACACATCTCTACGTAATGCACTGGTTTACATTTCTTTTAAAATCACGCGTGAATGGCATCTTTATGGCTTGTTGTTGAATATCGTAATCTTTCTTTGGTGTACATGAAACACATGTAAGATCCATTTTATCCTCCCCACATTTTATTTATTTTTACATGTGTAACATAAACTCGTTTTCAAAACTTTTGTTAGTTTGTTTACAATAACATCAGTCATTACCCTGTCTGGCCTCTTGAGTGTCTAAATTACTAACTGCAATGTTTGTCTTGATGAAAATTCATAGTGACATTTGTTGGGGATATTATCAGCATTAAATAACAATTTTTAAGGCTATATTTGAATACTTTTAGCATACTTGAATGAAAGAAAAACGAGAGATTAATATTAACTGTAGGAGGTGATGGGGGCAAAGCTTGTTTGAATATTTGCATCTCTTATTTTACGGCTTTGATGATTATATCGTGGGAACAAATGAAGAGAAGCTGAAAGATAAACTTTCTACAAGTAAAAAAAGTGTTCTCTCGGCTATCAGTTAATTTTGCACTTTGCACGAGAACCCAAAAACTCATCACCATATGTTTTAAATTAGAACGAATTCGATTTTAGGGAAAACGAGTTTGTACGAGCTTGATCTTTGAAAATGTCATCATCACATCATCCTCTCATTAACTGTCTTACAACTCGGTGTCTAATTTTTTTTGATTCCCTTTCCCCATCAAAGTTCATTAGTTCATTCATTCCTCTTTTGGCCTCGGTACGGTAAGCAGTTGAAAGCAGTTAAATGTTCATCGTGCAAAGAACCTTGTTTACAACTCATTTTTAATGAATAATTTTTAAAAACATGATAAAAAAGATGAAAAGAAAATCAGGTGCTTTTCGCGTGTTAACTTTATTTCTTAAATGGATCACATTGATAGTGATTATGACATGATGATGACATGGATGGCTTCATACTTCTTTTTTTGACTACTTGTCTGGAAAGCAGTGTAACAAGAGGCTCATGTTATGGGGATGGGTACTATGAGCTGTTAGTGTTAGGAATTCCTTATTTCATGATATAAAAAACTTTACGTTTATTATTATAATTAAAAATTATCATATGACTATTAAAACTGACTGTCTTGAACTTCGACCGGGAATGTGAACACTCGCAACTTTTTATTCAAATAACCGGCTACCACTTCTGGTGGCTCCTTGGATGATTGTAATGAAGCAATTTGGAACATAAAAATTTGTTTTTTTATTTGCCTTATTGTACCCTCTCTAGTAAATGATCTTCATTCATCAATCTTACATTACTCGTCAACAACATCAAAAACATAAATTATTATTAACCAGTAGTACTTGTGCCATATTTATAGATAAGTAGTGTGTTATTGATGAGGTACACGGTTTGTGTATATATACATCTTTGATTGGCTCCATTGTTAAATGTTTGTAGAAAAGCGGTGACAGAACTCCACTTGTCAATCAGAACGCTTCAAAAGCTCACTGGAGAAGGAGCTCCTTTACTGTTTTTCAAAAAACTCTTAAAAATGAGAATTTATTTATTTTTTATTTAACTCTCTACTAAACCATAGTAGACTTCAACATTCCAATTTCTAGTTTGTTGGTTTTGATTGCAATTTTTATTCATAAACTACTTTATTTTAATTCCACATTCATCTCAAAATGGGAATCCCCACTTGTGTTGGAGCAGCTACCAACAAAACATTTCTTGTCCTTCTTTGTATAACAGTCGTGTTTGGAAAACCAGTTAATGTAGATTCAGATGACAAGGTGTACAAAGATACAGGTGCGTGAATTTTTAATAATAGGACTGAAAATATTTTGATTCTTATATTTCACCATTTTGTTCTGATCGTCTATTGCAAAATATACAATACATTCATATTATTTTTTTCTTTTGCCATTTTCAGAAGAAATCATGAATGAATGGAACAACGATGACAGTTCATACGAGTATTATGACGACGAGCCAAGTCTCGCTATTAAATACCTGCCACCAGTATTGGTACCGCTGGAGCAACTTCCAGGAACCACCCCGACCACAACAACAACAACTACAACTACATCTAGTACAACAGCACGCCCAGTGTACTTTCCAAACACTAATATTGAGCTAGGACCTTTGTTTGAGCAGGTGGGAAATGCACGAAGAAATCCAAATGAAGCACCTGTAAACCTTCCAGTTCCTTATATTGTTTGGACCCGTGATCCCTCTGGGAAAGAGAACACTATGAATTACTGGAAAATGTTGCACAACACAGCGTACACAATTGATTGATTTTTTTATTACCAAAATATGTATGTCTACCTTTAACAAGAAACACTCACTCAGATCTCTTCTCAAATAATTCAGAAAAAGATATCTTTATTCACTAGTGCAGTTAAAAGATACTTCCGTCACCCTATTTTTTAAGAAAATGGATAAGAGTTCAGAATTTTCTTCCTTAATACTTTGTGCGTAATTTAAGTTTGCTTTTGTGAAATAGTTGTTTGCCTAAAGTGTTGTAGAAATTAAGTATTACATTTTAATTACTTCAAAGGTCATGTCATGTGTGGGCTTCTCATTTTTGCCATGAATGATATTCGGTTGTTTTTGCCATTTGTACATACAAGGAAATATGATTTCGTGAAATGTAAATAATAAAGCAAGAGAAAAAATCATAATAATAAATGAATGAAATTAAGTAACCTATTTCAACTTAAATATAGTTTTTTATTCTTGTTTTTGAAACTCATAAAACTGCCGGAGCTTACAACACTGACATTTAAAAAGTGAATTGATTTATCACAGTTTTTCCTTTACTTTGTTTTGAATATAAAAAATCATGCATAATATCTTGCTTAATGTTTTTGTTAGATAATCAATTAAGTTTTTATCCTTCCAGAGATATTGATATGTATCATAATACGTTTGCACAATACATCACATACTTTCGTATTTACATAATTGGTTACACCATTATAAGCAATTACTATTTACATTAAAAAAATGTCTCTATACCTTCACTCAACTACGCTTTTGTGCGTTTTTAGCAATCGAAGTCTTATTACCACATTAAAAAGTTTTATTTATGAGTACACTTTTTGCATTACATGACACATGAAGCACGAAAATTAAGTTATGAAATGACCTATATACATATTTTGTCATACTTTTTACTATTATGATACGAAAAAATCACTTTATTTTCTTTTTAAATCCATCATCTAGAACAAACTTACATCATATTATCATATCACTATCGGATTCAGTGGTGCAGTGGTGTGTACCTGATCTCACACTTAAGCAATCTATTTTTTGTAAGACAGTTATGCAATAAAACTTCTTGTGACGAACGCATATATATATATTCATCGGAAAGAATTCAAACAGAACTGAAAATCACTCACCAAAAGAAAGCAACCTAAATCTTTATGATGGTGGAATTTTGTTTGTTTGTTTGCTTGCTTTGGCTTTGGTCAAACCTCAAGGAGAAGGTGACATATATTTTGGTGGTAATGCTATTGGATGTCAATGTTAAGGTCAATGTGGACGTGGATAATAATGCCCAATGACCAAACAGCCAAAATGCACATCAGTGTATTCTGATAGTACTGGCATTACTTTTGTTTTCACCTGAGTCTATAACAGGGAAATACACAGAGCTTGCAATTCTTTCGTTATTTGGAAATAATACTTTCCATTTTTCATCATTAAACCATATTTATTGAAAGAGTATTTTTTGTTCGTTTAGTGGTTAATTAAGATGTTAAAAATATTTATGTAGAATTTAAAGTCACGTAGGTTCCTTACGTACATTGGTGACAGAGGTTACTGACGTTTTTAAAGGCTGTTTACCAGCTCACTAATTATAATTATATAAGTCGTATGCCTATACGACATTTGACTTTTAACTGAATTTATGAAATGGGCACGATCTCATCTTGTGGTTTTCTCAGAAGACGAACACATATGTAAACAAAGCACAAAGGTTGATTGTTTAAGAGTAAAGTTGCACGGGAAGACCTACGGACTTCGTTACTTCGTACTGTTTATGAGGAGGAAATTATATGAAGAACGATGAACTCATAGGTAATTTAATTGACGCATCCGATCTCAATTTTAAAATAACGTCATTTCATTACTTATATTTAAATAAATGATCTATGTTGACATATTTTAAACCCAGGTATCATCATCGTCTGATCTTTGGAATTCAGCTTGAAATAATTAAGCAAATGTTTGGTTTTAATAAATCGAAAATTTTATTTGTTGAATTAGAAACATCGACAATATTGGTTATTTGACGCAATCCCTTTTGCATGCCTTATAAATTACAACTTCGTGTACTAGCACAAGCTAAGCACCAATATCATTCTCTACGGATGGAGTAATAGCTCACACGAGGACCGACGTACAAGAATATTTTAATTTTAAATTGATATAATATTAGAGGTTGTATGAATGCAAGTATTTACATATAATGTGCATATGAACTTCAGAAGTTGTTTGCTTATTTACGTCATAAATAATGTCCTCTCGTATTTTACTGCTAACACAACAATGACTTTTGACTACATTTGTAGGAAATGTACTCATACCTAAAGTCACCGCCGCATGTAAACCTTGATAACTTTTGCATCTCATGGGTCACCGCAATATTAACCTGTGATTAATTTAATAAAATAAATCATGAAAATGGTTCTTTGGTTCTTATTAGCTGGAGAACCTTGTTAATAATTTTTTAGGTAAAAAAATCGAATTATAATTTGTACATTTTAATTTGTTTGAAGACAACACAAGACCTTTCTCTTTGACACCAACCACCAACATTTTAACAAATTGTAATGCTTTGAATTGACTAGTCGAAGATATAAACATCGTATCCAGTTCATACTGGAAAGGTTAATCGATATATAAATCATTTTTATTTTTTAAATCGTGTAATTAGTTACCTACTATTTTATTTAGAAAAAGAAGGATATGATGGAAGTTAATTTGGCGAAACATTAATTTGCATTGGCGCATTTTTTACTATCTAATTTGGAATCCGATTTATGTTGCAATTCTTAATAAGCGTGTACACTAAAATATTTCCTTATTGATTTTCTGATGAAATTTTGAATTACGAAGACCTTTGAAGGTCTTACTTATCCTTATCATTTGACATAGTGAGCTCTGGTTGAGACAGCATCTATATAAACGCTTATAAAATGAATGACTACATATTTTTTGAGGTCCCATGCAGGTACTATGAGTGAGACGTTTCCTTATTAAAATCCGGATCTAATGCCATTTTTAATTGACCCCAATGCACTCTACTTTAAGTTCAGAGGAGCTTTATTCTATTCTTAACCTAGTTTAGACGGTGGTTTTAGTATCGATGATTTTGCACAAGTAAGCGTATGGACACATTTGATTAGGCACACTGGAAAGCTGGGGTCATTATTGCATCAAGGCTTTGGATATAAATAGCTTTGCAAGCGCGGATCTGTATGCGTTGCGTAACACTGATTGCGCTTTCCTTCCTCATTGTTATCATACTTAAGAACAGTTTTCAAAAGTTATCGTTCTTTAAAACATGAGATTGAGGTGTTTTGAAATTCGTTAAAAATTTAAATCCATAACTTAATTAACTTCGATTTGACCGTATTTCAACAAATCGGTCGACTTCTGGTACTTCTCCATTTTATAATAATTGTACTGTTTTGCTCATTGGTTCTGTACTACAACTGCCAAGCCAGCAATATCAGCATCCTTGAATTGAAATGCTTTCTCATTTATGTCCAACACAAGTTGTTTTTGTATATGCTATAGCATGGCCTAATAAGGACAGAATATTTCCATTGGACTTTGGTAGCTGGAAGTCATATTATGTTATCATTGTTCTTTATTGCAGTTTTTGCATATCGACCTGTACACTGCAAAACAATGCCCATATTTGGACTTCACATCACCACACCACCATTTAAATTTTAAAGTCCAAATATGTCACGAAGTTTAAAAACCATAAAAAGGAAAATGCTGAGAACTGTTGGAGCGCACTTATTATTTGTTCATTGTACATGGTGTTATCACGTAAATATTTAAAATTCTTGCATACATATTTTAACACTGTTACTGGACAAAACTGGAAATAATGAGTAATGCAGAGCATATTTGACCCTTCAAATGATTATAGGAATGACATTTTTTACGCTTGTTTTGCCAAAAGCATTTTTACGCACAAACAAAATTGTAAGTAGCCACTTGTGGAAGAAAACATATATTAGGGATCAGGAATGGAAAATAAGGTAATGACTAAATTGTAAAAGATCATGACTGCCTGCCTACTTAGGCTTAAGAGTATTTTTTAATGAGAGGTGTGATGAGGTGCTGTATGCAAACAAATCTAATTTCATAGATAATTACTTTACAATATTTTTATGACATTTGCGTTCCGTTCCGAGTCTTCCTTTTCTCATGCCATTGAAATTTGTTGAACCTTACATATTGGGTTTGTATTTCTAAAACTGAGGAGTGCATTTATAAATTTCTGTTTTCAAATTAGAATTACGAGCTTAAATATTTAAAACAATTTCGTAGCAATAATGTAAATAGCTTACATGTGCACAACTTCTTATATAACTAAAGCCAACTTCATTTTTTGGAATAATTGTTTGCACATTTGTATTAGATGATCATAAGTAACAAATATATTTTTATTCTTGCAAAATAGTAGAAAAACAAAAATTCAATTTATTTATTGCGTATTGCATTAGCTTACATTACATATTATGTCCGTAATAGTCTGAAATTTTATTTATTTGTAGTAGTTTTTATTTACCAATCAATAAAATTGGACAAATTGAAAATTGATTTTGGAATAAAATACAACAATGAATTAATAATGCTAAAAAAAGCCCAAAGTCAAGCCACAAAAAAACTTTAAAATATATTTCAGCTTACTTAAAAGCAAATATCGTTTCAAACCGCACGTGTGCATCGATATTTAAACTTTTTGAAGCCATACCATCGTCTAGTTAGCATTTTACGAATTAACTTTAATTACTACGTTTAATATCAATCAGCATTCTATTATGTTTAGTAAGAGGTTTTACAAACTTGCTGCGTTATTTTCAAAGTTTTCAAGCTTAATTGGTGCAAGTAGTCTCCAGTTAAGCGAAAAAACAACCCTTTTCTCACTTGACCCCACCAAAATAGGCCGTCGGAATAGAGCATTTGGCCTCACTCTATACTGGGCAATCGCATCATTTTCAATGGTTATCAAGTTCAAAAGGAAAGGAGACGTTGACAGGTACAATTTAACTTTAGCCTACTGGCTGGCAGGCATTCTTGCAACGATTGTATTTTCAATCACCCGAATATTTGATGATGAACTTTGCAAGATAATCAATGGAACGTTAATATTCGTTCGCTACATGCACCGTAAGTCTGTTTATATTCCATTAATAACGAGAATAATAAAAGGGCTTTTGAATTTGAAATAATTTCTTTGAAATTATTACAGGTACCTACATGCCTGATTTCAATCCAGACAAGAGTCATCATAATGTCATCATTGAAATTATATGTGTTATTCTGGGTGCTATTTTTGTGTGTTCCTCTGTAGTATGTATCCTTTTTCTCGTTTATGACCCTCGTGGTGCCATATTTCTTGGTGAGATGGTTCCAGAGCAATATTTTTATTTTCCGATCCGACTAGCAATCATTTTATATCACGCTTACATCATAATTGTCGTTCACACAAGTTCTAGTCTTATTTGTTTCTGTATTTTAATTTACGCATTCTACATTACACCCATTTACATTCGAGAGCTTCGTTTGGGAAGGAAAAAATATACCACTTTGGATACGCTAAGAAAATCTACTAATGTAAGACATGCTTACAGAAGTATACAAGTGTTACATTTTAATGTTATGTGTGTGCTTGGCATATATTTAGGAATTTGCAACGCTCACTTTATGTGCACTTGCTTGTATTGTAATTTTGTTTTAATTCGTTACTGGAGTGAGTTACAGACAATGTCTAGAGTACAATTGGTCATGTGGGCTGTTATGTTGATGGGACTTTGGTGCTTTGTGTTGGAATGGGGTAGGTTCTTTTTTGCTAGAGGAAATAAGGTACTGGGGTCTTGGAAAGGAGATAAATGGGGATGCAGTCGGGATAACGTGATGATGAAGAAGTTTCGTTTGTCGTGTAAACCTATTTTACTTTGTTATGGAAGGCAGTTGGTGATACGCAGAGTAAATATAATGATATTTTGTAGGGGTGTTGTGCGAGGAACTTTTAGAGCGTTGCTGACAACAAAGCGCTGAATTGAGAAAGCCAATTTTTAAACGAATAATATATGTTATGTTTGTGTGATGAAAACATTTTTGCCAACAGAAAATTTAATGCAGCACGAGATATTATAAGCATTACTATTACTAAAAGTAACACAAAGCTGTTTTTTAAAGTATGTTTGTCTTTGTTATTGCTAAATTAAATTGCTGCCAATTTATGTTGCCTTTCAAACTGGGGTAATATGAGAAGCTGCGTGGTCATCCATTGTAAACTCACCTCAATGTCAGTTACAACGTGCTAATGCTAAACAATAAAATATTTGCAAGAGTGCGATAGTCTTTAACGATTATTTTCTTAATGTTACTTCTTACTACTCTGTGTAAATTGCCTCACCCCCAGAACACTCCATTACAAACTTCTCATGTGAGTCCCCCACAAAGATGTCAGAAATGAGCACATTTATAAAACATTTTATCATCTTCGTAACGTGTACATTTTACTCTAAAATTTAACTAAAATTAAAAATAAAACGTACACTACTAATTTGACTTACAAGTATGCATGTAATTTTCACTTTATTTCATATTAAAATTATAATCCACTTTCCAGAATTACATTAGTACAGTTAGACACATTATTTGACAAACAAATCAGTTCATTTTTAAAAATCGCATCAAACTTGATTAAAATATTTAGTAGTACCCAGCTTGACCATACATTTCGTCGAAGACGTACAATTAATTTTTTATTGATAGACAAAGATAATTCAAAATGTCGCCAATTTTAATGTTACAGGTTCATAAACTCAATTTCAAGCTTCAATACGCGTTCAATTCCACCTTTCCCAGATAAAATCACCTACATTCCTTGGCTCTCATGCAACTCAATGAGTTTCCTAAAATACCTTTCTCTGTCAATTCTGGGCTTAATTAATCCGACATCTTGTCTGGCACACTCCAACAATAGGTCCGTCAGATATTCCTGCTTAGCGAACATTTTACGATTTTCATCGACTTCATACATGATTTCGACTCCAAAAGAGTAGAAATGGGATATCAGTAAAGAATTGTTCCACACACTTGTTTCATTAATTTCTGCCAATGCTCCTTGCTCCTCCCCTCTGGCTTCACATGCTTTCCAAATTAACTGCTCGTTATCGAATTTCAATTTCTGACGGATATTCTTCAGCTTAATTACATCAGAAAAGTTTGGCTGGAATGCGTAGTAAACTGGATTGTCCATTTCTAGAGCAAAGATCAAGCTATTCAAAGCTGAGTTAATCCTGTCGGACCAGACTATTGGTGGTTTGAGACCGGTAGTGGTGCCCTGGTCACCTGCGCCTGGACGAATTTCATCAAGATGAAGCCGAATCGCAAAAGAGTGGATGCTTTGGAATTGATCCGGCAGTGAGTAAACCCTGTTGACCGAAACTGGGACAATTTCACCGTAGTCAACAAGAATCACCTGAAATAAGAAAAGACACATGATGACTGATTAATTTTTACTGCATAACCTTAAACAATATTTATACACGAAAATGAAAAATGTATGGAACTTACTTTGATGCATTTGTCACATACAGCGGTGTCATATATAACTGCTCGATTCCACGCAGCTTCAGCATGTGCATATCCCGTCAAAGCGCAAGCAACAGAAAGTCCAACTCGGAATTCACTTGAAGGTATCGCCTCCGTATTCTTAACTAAATTTGCCAAATCCTCCGTCATACCCATGAACTCTCCTAGTTTTGCTGACATCTGCACAAATAAGCAGCTTGGGTCCACCACATGGCAAATTTTAATTTGGCTCAGGTGATTCCGGGCAAGTTGATGGAAAGTTGTATTCCTGTCCACTATAAACATAGAAAAAAGTCACATTAAATATATTGAAAGGATTTTATGAACTAAAACTAAATAACATACACAATTCTAAATTACCTAAACATGAACTTGTTTCCGATTCCCCGTTTATCTGACGCTTGTACTCTGGTAAACGTTGTGGTAAGTAAAGCATATTAATGTGGGATGCCCTAGAAAATATTTAATCAAATTGAATCGTAATGATTAATCCTACTATTAAAAATTACACTTGTAAACCAACATATCGTTTTGTAAACCATCATACCCCGGTCCAACGGCCAAACCAAAACCCATGGTTATCATCTCGTAGTTCACACACCTCAACGGACCTTTTTTGAGGCAATCGACGAAAATCAACACTCCAATATCATATTGTATGTCAATTAAGCTACCATGAACTTTGGCTGCACACCACTTTACTGGGCAAACCAAATAACTCAGGTTATCTTGAACAGTCGTGTCAAAAAAAGCAGTAGCCTCGTCGGACCAACGGTAATCTTCTCTTCCTGTAATAGGGATGCAGTCGTACAAGTGACATCTGAAAACGGGAACGACGGGGTGCAGCCACTTGTCTGGTAGCTGCCTCAAACAGCAAATAGGTACCAATCCTTTGAAATCCCTGTCAATGTAATAGACCATAGCTAACTCTACAGACTTGGTGTCAATCACCTTCAGCAGTCGAACTCGGGTCCAGGTTCTTGACATAGGCTCCTGGTAAGCGTAGCACTTCTGCAACTCCACTTTAACTGTGTACTACATCAATTATTTAGGACGATTCAGTGTCAAAACTCTAACTATTTTGTGACTAATGATTGTGCACGAATAAAAAATATTTTACCATGTCAGGTGACCTTTCCGCTTTGTTCATTACATCCTGGAATTCTGCTGCAACTCTTTTATTCCTTGAAAACTCAAACTTGTCACTTTGTCGGATCATGTAAAATTCATTTGGGAACCTTTTCCTCACAACCATCATGTTCGCCACGCATTGAATCGCGTTCACTTCACTAGTAATCTCGACCTCCTTTCCAGTGACAACTTCAGCACTAGGTCCCGGTGATGAAGATGGAGCTGCCTATTTCATATTTAAAACCACACAGGTACATATAAAAATTATCGATGAACTTATGAAGCGAAAGAAAACATTACGAAATTTCGTCACTTACTTCAACCTTCTTTCCAGACACTGAAACACCGTTTTCCTTACTTACGCCATAAGGTGGTCGTGAACAAATTTGTACGAAGTCCTCCTCCTCCTTCGTTGATATTCGTTCCAAATGGTTATTAAAAGCTTGTCGATCTGTGTCACCATTCATCGACGATAAGTCTCGTCCGCGACCTCGTCCTCTACCCCTGCCAGCCATCATCAATTTTTAATTTTCCAATTTAAGATCGCGACAACTGTTTCAGCAGATAACTGTATTTTAATACTTCGCGTATTGAACTAAATTACTGCTTTAATGATAAAATCAAAATCATCAAATTATTACTGATCAAACACACTTTAGTTTTTTTACAAACTCAAAAACTGAAGATCACAAAACTTTGACTTCATCAATTCACAAAATTAACTTGTTGAGATAGTATTGTGCTTTCGCCAAATACGTAATAAGTGCTCTTAGCACATCTTTTTGCATTCCTAGTTTCGTTCGACGATCGACAGAGATACGATACGAGAATGCTTTCATCATGCAAATAATGCTACATTCGCTAGCTAGAGCCTGTAGAGAGGTATGCTGTTGTATGCATAAGAATGTTCAATGTTGTATCAGCAATACGCATGACCGACCACCGACCGCTACTTAAAATTACGTAATCATAATCCTCAAATCTCAAACACGGCGCCTCCAAGGCGTGATATCAAGTGAGATTCCTCCTCAATAGCCCAAATAATCAATCATGGAGAGACCAGCCCTCAATTTAAGGGCAAACTGTTTTACAGTTTCTCAAAAATAGATAAAATATTAAAGACAAACCAAACTGTTTCGGTCTCTGGTAACAAACGGGACCACTTAATTTCTCTAACTTTTGGTCTACCAAGATGGACAACTGGCAAAGTTACAATGATCCAAATTTAAAAAGTTCTCTTTGTATTTATACGATTTTCAAACGACAAAAAAAGGAATTTCATTTGCAAATGAATAAATTAAAGTGCTACGGACTTGTAGCGCTTTAATTACAACGAAACAAAAGACTACATTAAATATTGTTCAATTGTTAAGCTTCTGATCGCTTTATTCAGCCCTCCCATCTAATATGAACAAATTACCCCCATCCAAAAATGCTGGACAAACCCTTGCAAACTTCAAAGAAAAATTTATCAGTACACAACCAAACGTTAATATACAAATGTATATTAAGCATGGTTGAAATTGAAAAGTGTTGTATTTAAGTGTAGGATTTACTTTACTTTCCTGTAGACAATTTATACATAATTTATACAATTAAAACTTTCATGCATTTAATTTCTCCAATATTTGCTACAAATCAATATAACTTTTGAAATATTAAGTATCAACTTAAAACTGTATTTCAAGGGCTTCTCCCTTTAAAATAAATACATAAATAGCTGTATAATTACTCTCGCAACATTAAATTGCCTTTAGAAGTTGGAAACTTTTGTTTTAACAGATAATTGAAAGTCTTTGTTTTCAAATTCGATAATGCATATTAGTAAATCTCATCTTAAGCTGTGTTTCATTCTTTAGTATTTTGAACCGTTGAATTAATGAAATTAACATGGTGTCTCGGAGAGAACACCATTCGTCTTCAGATAACTCCCAATCTGCACATCCTTCTGGATCTCGCCAATTCAGTGAAAGAAACAGTTCCTCCGATGAAGCTGAGCGTCGTATGCTGATCTTCATTTGTATCTAAATCCCGTCTTCTATAAATTGCTTTCACCTATGAAATTATATTGCAATTTATATATTTTACATAGAATACTGTGGGACAAGAGCTTTGAAAAAACTGAAAAAACTGAATGCAGCGAATCTAAAACTAAATCCAGTTGACCCTGGAAATTGGGACGAATGTTAGTTTAGTCCATTATACATGCATAATAAATTTCGGTTGTAAGTTATAATTGGAATGGGAAGTTGTACAATTTAATATGATATTTTAGGGGGCGTGTACTACTGCAGTAGTCGGTTTGGTAGACACACGCACTTCAATGCAAACTATTTTGCGTTAGCAGCTATTGTTGTGATAGGTAAATTCTTTTTTTACAGTAAAATAATTAAAGAATCGAATGTTTAATAGCACATTACATTTTCAGGACAAAGCAATTTTTTTTCCTTGATTTATCTAATGCAAGAAAATGGAGGTTCAGCGTTTCTCGTTGTGCTTCTCATGACGTATGTCTTTTTCGGTTATCCGGCATACATGATGGAAATGCTAATGGGTCAATACAGCGGCCGGAAACCTCTTCAAATGATTAGACTATTACTTCCTTTGTTTTCAGGTAACTTGTTATATGGATATTTTTTCAGCACATTTTTATCATGATATTTGTGAATCTGTGAATTCCCTCTTAGGGCTAGGAGTTGGTATGTACCTCAGAACGCTGTTTCGTGCTATAAATGTCCTTGGCATTTTTGCTATCTGCTTGTATCATTGCTGGGACCTTCTTTTCTGTCAAGGGGCCTACAGTGCCATGCGTAAGCTATTCGCAAAAAATAGTATCCAAATATTTTACTTAGGTTTAAATTTTTATTATGGAACCTTCCTTTTTTATTAGTAAAACGAATTGTGACTCGAGAGAAGACCCATCGAAAATTCAAGTTGTTCGATGGACTAACTCACACATTTTTCACATCCGATCCTGACGATGGTGACTTCGACCAAATAAAATGGCTCTCGTATGCATGCGCGCTTCTTGTTGTAGGTGCAATAAATTTAAAATATATTTATAAATGAGCATATTATAATTAAACGAGAGTTCGCATTTTTTTGGATAGGGTATTTGCTTTATTAAAAAGTTATCCGAATTCGGTGCTGGTATGAAGGTCGTCTTAAGACTCCTCCTGTTGTTCATTATTGGCTACACTGTTAATGGATACAGTAGGATTAATCCTTCCGTAGAAAGAATTCGGAATTATACAATGGATCTAGGGCAAAGTAAACTTTTATACATTCCCCTCCAAGTAACTTTTACACCAAAGTGGATTCAAATGATAAATGGAGGTGCGTGGGTGAAAGCTACAATGTTTGTCATGAATAGCATGGAGTTAGGCTCTTTGGTGCATCCTTACTTGGGTTCAAAAGTCTTTTTTCACTATCGATGCACAAGGTAGAAAGCAACGGAACAAGCAATTAAAGTTATTGCATTGCTACTTTAAAATATCATAAACAGTCACTGTTCTTTTTTTATTTGAAAGAGATGGGATCTACCTGATCTTGCTCACTATTACATGGCATCTTGTTGGAGTACTTGGTGTCCTCATTTGGTTGGGTTATGTGGGCATCACAGAAGAGGAAATGAGGTCGTCAATGAAAGAAATTGATGGACATAATGGAATGTTTGTTGTTTTCATAATGAAACATGTTCAAGCAGAGTTAACACAGCAAGTGGAAAGTGACGTTTTGCTGTTTTGCTCAGTTTTTTATTTCATTATTGGGACAGTGGGTAAAAACTGAAAACCTACTACAAATGAGTTTTCTTTTGTGATTGGGGAAAATTTGATTAAAATGCAAATGTTGCGTTTCTTTTTGCTTGCAGCTTTTCTTTCTTGTATATGTTATCTTTATGTGCTTGCCGATTGTGCCGTTCCCGAAAGTGGACATTCCATGATTAAACTAATAACAACAATTTGGTATATTGTTCTCTTTGGAGTGGTTCTCTTTCCAATGACAATAGCGAGGGTAGGTAGCTTTCTTTCATTTAAAGATACCAGACTGAAAACGACTTGTAAACATTTTATGGCAATTCTAGGACGGACTACGCCACTTAATTTTCCTAAATTTTTATGGAGGAAATGCGTGGTCGGGATTGTTTATGATTGCGTGCTTTTCCGTTGCTGTATGGGGAAGTCAAGGAATTGCCAGAGTTTTATATGACCTTTATAACGTATTACACCTGAAAGGATATGAACTGAGAACACATTATTTTCCTATCCCGAAAATTGTCGTTGTTCTTTTCACTTTGCTTCCAGTGGTAAATACTGACTACGTTGTAATGTTAAATTAGATTGTTAGGCTGATATTCATATTAATATGTTATTTAAACCGCTCAGATATCTCTGTTTAGTGAAGCGATTGAACGAAGTCAACCTACCGAAGGTGCCACTGATTGGTCCGATGGAACAACTAATCTGATAGGGAACTTAATATTATTCTCGCCTGTAATCTCGGTTGTTTTAGGAGCTCTATATTATCTTGCTGTAGAGAGAAAGATTGACGTAAGCTCAAAAATCAAAATTAAGTAAATTTTGTGCATAAGTTTGCTTTAAAATTTGATTTTCCTGTTTCATTTTCTCAAATAGAAATCGCAGCCAATTTTTCAGCCTCATCGAGATTTCTATAAAAATAAATACCATACCAGTATTTGTTTTAATGAGTACACGTTTTTCGACGCAGAGAAAATCATACCAATTACAAGAAACACGTCTTCCTATAGAAGCTTAAATAGATATACATTGTAGTGGATTGAAATGATGGTTTTATTAGTTTATATTAAAATATAAAATATCTGTATTTAACGAAATGAAAAACCAAAATATATTTTTAAAATTTATTTATTAGCCCATAAAATTAAGCTGTTAACTTCAACATTTTAACAAAGCACGGAAAAATAGCTTTGTATTCTTGCAAACTCGCGATTACTCAAAGGTTTTACTTCTTCGGCAGGTGTTGATATGATAAGATCACTTCCGCTTATGATAACCTGAAAATTGTACAACATAACATGCAGGCATTATTTATGACTGCTGTGCTAAAATGTTGGATTGTTTTCATGAAAAAAGGAGTTCAAATTACCAGGTACTCTTTGTGTGGTGGTGAATATAATACGAAATCAAGGATATCTTTTAAATGAATAGTTTTCCACGGATTCATATCACTAGATAGTAAATCCCATAGTAAAAGACTATCCTTCAGCGCGACATACAAGACGGAAGCTCTTCTACCACTCCATTTCACGCGAATAGGCTCCTGCTTTCCACCAAGAGAAAGGACCATTTTCTTTCGAGAAAGTTCAAATAATCTACAGCGCCCGTCCTCACACCCCACCTGCGACCATTTTTAATTGGGAATTAGCATCATCATTTCAATTATAAATGTCTTAAGTTAAGCGCAACCTATATTTATCCCAGTCGACTTTTCGTCTACTCACAACTAAAATATTTAACGTCTTCGAAATATCCATACAAGTAATCTTCGGATTGGAATCCAATCTCTCTTGATACTTTTCAATTGTTGTTGTCGGCAAACTAGCTCCTTCCACAACCACCTTTCCTTTGGCCACGTAGCCATTAAACGTTCCAAAATAAAATCCCGTTGTGGTCGCATCCACATCCCAAAATGAAGAGAAACAAGTGATCTGAAGGTGATCTCTAGTAATGCCCCCAAGCTGGATTTGATGACGCACTGACATATGAATCGTGGACCAGGCTGAGCTATGCTGAGAAAGTGTACTTTCACTTTCTCCAAGTGTGTCATGTGCTCGAAGACAACTCCAAGTTATAAGAAGACCTTCTCTATCAATGGATATGATTGAAAATGTATTCTTGGTGTCGGAAAACATTTCAATCCCAATAATAGGTAGATTATGAGTTGACATCATGCAACCTAAATTTAGAATATCGTTGTAAACTGGAAAACATATGGAGTACTGTAATTTATTTTAGTTTTTAAAATCATTCTTACTTGTATTTACACTAGGCGTTCTAATAATTTGTTCTTGATATTGGGCATGGTAGCACATTGACTCATCCAAGTTCCAAACATTCAACGATCCATCCCTGTTTCCCGACACCACCATCCTTCCAATCATGTGTAATTTTAAAGCACTGACGTGACCCCACACTCGAAGAAAATGTAAAGGCATACTGGGTTCCTTTAAGGACCACACAGTTACCAGATTTTTGGAAGTGTGCTTCTTGTTTCCACTGAAAAATAGTACATTTTATAAATTATGGCATGGCCGTTTGAAAACTGATTCAAAGACAATGCAAAATTCTTTTGTCAAGTTACTTTGTAGTTTTATCTTGGGGTGGAACTGCTTGCTGAGTTCCATTAGCACACCCCACAAATTCTCCATCACAGGCCAAAGTATGCATTGGCAGTTTGCTCAATACCGAAAGTCCCCTATTCATTTTAATTGTTTCAAGGGAGCCTTTGTTTCCTGAACTTGCAGGTAGTTTAATTCTCTCCTCAGCTTCGAGAACATAAAGCATTTTCCTACTTGCTCGCAGAATAAACTTTGAAAGTTGCTCCCAGTTTTTTAGAAAGTCAAATTGCTTATAAATTTTTTGGTCATCAGAACTGAGATCTTCACTGATATCATCGCTGCCAACACCAAGCGCCTCCTAAAAAATTTAAGTACAATATAACCTGAGAATCCTAGATAACTAGTTAGACAAGCATGTCATCATTGTTTTTAGTACCTGCCGGACTATTCTAATATCACAGCTTGAGCTAGTAGTAGACCACGTCGGAGGCTTTTGTGTCCATTTCGCATTTTGCTCGATTGGGTCAGTCTGTGCGGATTCCTCCGATTTATCTTGATCAGTCTGTGAGGAAGACTATAGTATGTGGAAAAGAATGTATAATATTCAGTTAAAAAGTAAAATAGGGTAAAATTCACAATTTCCATTCATTCAGTTATTACCTGCACCCTATCTGCTCCAGAAAATACTGTCATAAATCTCTCATACTGATACGGGGCAAGATGGAAAATATCAACCTGCACACGATCAAGCTTGATCATACCCTGAATAATTTTTCCTCTATTGGCTCGCTTTTTCTGTAAACATTAACGAATAGTTAGTTATTTAAAATCCGACAGTATCTTTTACTTTACCTTTCTCAGTAACCTATGTATGTATATTATTTAACTTACCATTTGCATATTACTTTCACCCAAAGGCCCCTGGGAACTAGTTTTCAACATTTCGCCACTTCCTCTCACCGTACTCCTTCTTGCAGCTAAAGCACTCTTTCTTTCCCTAATTCCCCCAAACTGGTCATTGTTCTGTGGCATTGATGTAGCTATTGAAAATCCCTTTGTTTGTGGAAATGCATTCTGCTTTCTCCCCATAGGTGACGATGGAGCAACACTATCTTCCTCTTCATCCTCCTCCTCTTCTTCTTCTTCACTTTTTTCATCCAATATTGGACGGGATTCAGTAGAGATACCTGTGGAAACTGGTTCCCCTGCTCCTCTGGTATCCTCTTTTAAATCCCCAAACAGGCTTCTTCCCTTTCTAAGCTTTTTCTCCTCTTCACTTTCTACCAATTTCTCCAATTGTTCAAACTCTCTTATACTTGAGCTCTTATCATAGTCTTCATCCTCTACAGGAGTCTCTTCAATATCGTCTTGTTTTCTCACAATACCCACAGCAATTTGTTTGGAAGGCTCTGGTTCTTCCTCCGATACAGCTTCACTGCTCATCGCTTCTTCAAAGTCGGATTCATAGTCTTCCTGTAAAATTATAACAAAACAGCCTTACATCCATTCATTAAGTAGAAGCATTTTAAATTATTGTTAGTCAAAATACCTCAAAATCTTCATCATAATAATCTGCTGCAGCTGCAGGTTCACTTGAAGCCTCTGACTCATATAATGCCGCCGGTGGCCTCTGAGCTGTCAAGCGTGAGGCAGTTGAAGAATTAGATTTGAGACTGGTCTGGAAACAATGGCGAACAAATGGGGATTAAACTCTAAAAGAGATAATCGATAGTAATTATTGTGGATTAGACGAGTATACATGATATAACCCATACCTTTGAAGGAGAAGGCTTATTAGCAGTCTTATTTTTATAAGGTGAGGTAGTTCCGCCTCCGTTAATTGCTGGGTTATTATTGTTGCTACTTCGTTTATTTGTGCTTGCCATTGAATTTGCCTTATTTTTCTGTTCTTCTACAGTAATACCTTTAGTGCTACCATATTTTTCAGCATAGTTTGCTTTCGAAGCAGCAATAATTTTTGAAGAGGATTTTGAATTAGTGTTATCTCCTGATAAAGATTTTCTGGAGGTGGACATATTATCAGGTCTCGTTGAAGGATGGGTTGTACCAGTTGAATTTCTTAGCCGCTGTGACGTAGCGTTTGTCACCGCAGTTTTATGAATATTGGAAGTGGAGCTGGAACCATCACCTGCGCCGGATGAGCTTTTCACTGAAACTCTAGTTTTTGATGATATCTCTTTAGCAGAAAAGCCATAGGCCTTTTGCATATCCTTCAGTTTAGAAGCATCGGATTTTGCAGGCGAGGTTTTAGACTTTTCAGCCTAGTTATAAAATATACGGGCAAGTTAGACATAAAAAGCCTTCGAAATTGCCTAATGATTGATACATATATGTGTGTACAGTGTATACATTATTACCTGAATTTGAGTCGAACGCTTCATTTTGTAAAACTTCCAAAAAAATTGATTGGTCTAATGGGCAATAACGAAAAACGAACAAAATGAAGAGCACAATAGTGTTCAGGTACAGTACAAAACCAGTTTATTATCTCCGATGTCAAAATTGATTGCACTTATTGCTATTGTCAATGTAATTTTAGTTCAAACTTTCCAACACAATGACAGAAAATATCAATAAAGTTTACTAACGTGTGCTATTCCCATATATTTACGTTACTTTGCAACATAAACTCAAAATATCTTCTAATGCTTATGGATTTCTTTCTATTTTGATATTTCACACAGGTAATAACGATTTCCTTGCATGGGATAGTGGACGTAAACGACGTGACGTGTTCTTACCTTTCCATGGCAACTTCGTCCAAACACTGCATTGGAGACTGTATGTCGACATTGAATGGGACTAGGACAAATTGGTAAATGGAAAATGGAAGGACTAAATCAAGTGAAAAAGTAAATGGCATGAATCCACAATGTAATGCCACATACAATTTGATTTGTCAAAAAGGTCAAGCATATTAAGGAAATAGATAAAGTTACACAGTTACACCGCACCCAGGGAAGGCAGACGAAAAACAAAGTGTAAAGAATGATCACATTATGGGGCATTATGCATCCACTTCAATCTAATTATAAAATTATGAAGATGGGTGAACTGATGTTGTTGGCGTCGTCCTTCAAGACGTTTTGAATCGATGCAAATCATAAAGCTTGTAAAACGGTGAGATTTAGAAGCAGTATTCCGAAAAACGTTTACGGAGCATTTATTTATTTTTAATCGTTTTATATATTCATCTTATGTAATAAAATTTTCTGCATATTCATTCAATTACTAAAAAATAATCTATAATTTTCGCATTTGATAAGTCAAGCATCCAATAATTTAAGTCACGTCTTGATCATTTAAAACTACCGATCGATTAGCCAATAACACACTTAATTTTTCAAACTCTTTCTTTTTCTTATTGACAATTTTCCAGTGTTTTGATGATTTCATATGTTCCTTCCACTGTGAACTACCTAACAATATTTTATCACAAGCTTCACATTTCCTTGATACAAAATCAACATCTTCTTGGTCTACCGCTATTTCAACACGTTTATCTTTTAACGAAGGCTTGTCTAAATTCCCTTCCAGATAAGCGTCTAGAATTTCTTTGGCTGGCTTCGTAACATTTGCGTCCCATGAATCTTCATCTGTCCGATTTCCATCCAATCCATACACGGCAGGTACTTGTCGTCTGGCAGATTTTAAAAACCTTTGCGTCATCCACTGAACTTGTCGTTTGGCATATTGTTTAGTAACTGTTTTCAAGCGCTCTAAACCTTCCATAAAATCTTTTTGACCAACACTTGTTTCTCGCTCGTTGGATGGGAGTTGAATGTATGACTGAAATTCTTTGACACCAATTGACTGTAGTTGTCCCAGTTGAAAGTCCCATTTTCTACAATTTTACGAACAATGTAAGTCATATAAAAATTAAATGGGAAAAATATATTAGACAGAATAAGTAGAAAAAAATCTGGAAAGCCTTACACGTCATCTTTGCGGCTCCTGTCAACAAAATCGTCTATTTCCGCCTTAATTCCACGATCCACCATTTTATCCACCCTTTCTTCAATCCTCTTATTCAAGATATCTCGTTCAGCTTGTATCCAAAGACAAAGAGAATTTTGAAATCTTAAAGGTCCCCCTAGTTTTCCAGATAAGCTAGATGACGTTTTACTGCCATTTTCCAAAACATTTTCGTCTTTCACCTCCTCATCACTTCCTGTGGAACACTGCTCTTCAATTAGCTCACTATGGGGCCTTCCAGTACGGAAATAGAGTTGTAAGGACCTAACAACTTTCCGCCTGTCATTGGGGTGAATTTTCAAAGCTCTCTTGGGATCAACCTCTTCCAACGCCTGATGAAGCTCGGTTTCAGACCACTTTTCAGTCATTTCAGATTCCGTGAAACTGCCTTTCCTTTCCTCCATAAATTCAAAGATTGATATAGTTTCCGAAGGATGCAATTTAGCTTTCTTTGCAGAATTTTCGGAATTCCCTTCAGAGTCAGGTTCTGTGTAGTTTTCGTTCATGAGCACCTTCCATAGGAGACTTTCAATGTAGTAATTAGTTCCACCAACAATAAAAGGTATTTTTCCTCGAGACAAGATATCTTCAACCTACATATATATAAAAAACATTGCATGTTAACCAGTTGTTTTAAGCTCCAATTTAACTTGAAACGTTTTATTGACTTTTCATTGTTCACAACTCACAATTGGAAGGGCCATGTCTCTAAATTTGACTACGTCAAATTTCTCTGATCGATTCACAACGCCAATCATGTAATGTGGAATGCCTTGCATTTCCTCTTTTGTGGCCTTATTTGTTAGGATATCCAATCCTTCATAAACTTGCATAGAATCTGCAGAGATCACCTCCCCACCAACATGTTTTGCGAGGTCAATGGCCAACTTTGATTTGCCACTGGCTGTACTTCCAAGCACGACCACGACTAATGGAGTTTTGGAAGGTGAAGTAACAGGTCGCTCTTGGGCAGACGTCATACTGAAACGAGCTGACGACCAGGCACCCTGGTCACAATTTTTAGATTTTACTGACCCTGACACAGAATGTTTGGTCACGGATAACATGGGCACAATTTCCCCATTACTACAATCATCGCTTGTCAGCCCTACTCTGGGAATATACTTTCTGAATTTTGAAAATGTTCTGCATATTATGTATCCAATTCTTGGATTCGTCATGAACTTTCAAAAGTCATAAAAAATTATGTTTGGTCTTGTGCAGAACTTTAAATCTTGTCAACCTTTATACAATATTGAATTGAATGGTTATGGGTTTGACAGTGTTATGTGTCATACTTTAAAATCCAGAAGCTTAGTTTCCGTAAGTGAATTAAAACTAGTGTATTGATTAAATTAATTGCGCAAAGGCCAATGTATCAACCTATTGTTGGTTCTATTGTTGATCTTAGGTACATGAATTGTAACAAAAAGAAAGTATCACATGTATGTGAAGTGTGTATGATAAACAAACAATATGCAAGGATTCGCGGGGAATCTTCTTTGTAGCAAGACTGGGATATGTGGTGCATGATGAAGTGTGTGAGAGTTTGTTCGAGGGTGATGAGATATGTGAAGTCTTTGCCGAACAAGGCAATGAACAAAAGCTTCTTAGAATTAGAATGAAGTTTACACGCGTCTTACTTAACTACTGACTATTAACTAATTAATTTAACGAACTCAGTTTTCAATTATTATGTTTCAATTAACTTAATGTACTTAATAAATTGTATTTAATTAGTGTATAATAAATGTAATTTCAAAGCTTCTAAATGAATACTGGTTTCAAAACAATTGTAAACCGAAAAGTTTATACTCAGTCTTCAAACACAATATCTGCCCTGACACAATGCTCACCAACACGCTTGCAACCTTCTGGACAAGGCATTCCAGCAACTGGTCCTGAACTGAATTTACTAAATATCGGGCGTGTTTTAACTTTTTCAGGGCGCTTGCACTTGTCACAAGTTGTTCCATTGTTGAATGCATGTCCATCAGAACAAGGTCTGAAAAACAAACAAATTGGTCAAAGGCATAACAATTTCTATAATGCAGATTACTGCCTAGACATTATTAAATGTGGACGATCACCTCTTCTCAGAATCTGTTGATTTCGATGGTCCCTTCAAATCTGAGGATAGCTGTGGACGACCTATGAATTTTTTTTTGCGAAACACAAAATTTAAGAATCACTTCGCAACTTTATCGAAAAATATCCGAATTGACTTGTAAATGTACCTGGTAAAGTAGGTTGATCTTTCTGTTCCATTTTAAGCGAGTTAAAAATAAAACGTGAAGTTTTAATTTGCCCCAGAGCTTCTTTTTAGAAAAGGATTTTAACTAAAGACGAGGAGAAATAGACAGGCCCGACTCAGACAAGGTTAACATAGTGAAAAATCAACGATTCATGTTTGATGTATTTATACAATAGTGAAAAGTGAGCCACTCACATAAGGGTACATAAGTAATCATGGAAGAATGAATGAGAATGAGAGAATGAATACACCCTCATTCAAATGCATAATATTGAAGAGGTCAAAAGATGGTGATCTAATGAAATGTATTGATTGATAAATGCAGCCTTAATTATAGCGCAGCTATCAATTCATGATTATAAATATGCAATGCATATAAATGGCATGAAAAGTGAATGGCCTGGAAAATAAATAAAAGTGACTAATTATAGTTGATTTCATGTTATAAACTGTTGGCTGTACTACAATTATACATGATGCCGCATGTCATCTCAACCATCATAAACACGGAAGTGGTGTCATTTTTTACATATTATTTAAATCAATGCGTTCTCAAACGATTTAATTACACACGCCCTCAAATAAAAAGAAGAGAGTGCAAACATTTAAGCCGACAAAGAAGATTCGAATACAATACGTTTATAGTAAAAATTTCATGGAAAATAATTGAATACATTGATCATTGATCATAAATTAAGTATTGGCAATCATGTTGTAGCAAAAGCACTAGTATACTAGTACTAGTATCAATTCAATTAGTAAAAATTGTGTGTGTTTATACTGACAGCAATGAGCAAACAGTAAACATTTTTGAGCATATTATATTTCCGACAAAAACAAACATCAACAACTCTGTGTACTGAATTTTATAAATGTATTATTAAATTGTCGATTTTTGTACTCAGAACAGAACTATAATATGCGCACATAGATAGTGTTAGTGGATTTATAGCTCTTAATTAACGCATATTAAAATATAAATTATGTACGTTAAATGCATATCCATAACATGTTTATTTGAGACGAAGTGTTGGAGTTGGAAAAGCACACAAACAATGTATAAAAAATTGTTGAATCCGCTGAAATACAAGTTAAATCCATTAGTTAACACAACAATTTTCAGTAAACAAACATTATGCCATGCATATTAAAACACTTCCCAGCCCGGGTGTGACATCATGTAAGCTTGATGTGATGTCGATGATGACTTTGCTGAACAACAGCTTTAATGTATAAAGTTAAAACAATACTTGTCTAACTGTTGATCAACAATAATTTAACTCGGTTTCCAATTAATTGTATGAATTTAATTTAAAAAATAGAACTTTATGAAGGTATACAAAACTTTACAATGCATCTTATAATTGCATCTTGTTAAAATAGTAGGCTAAGTTATGTAATGGTAGGCAAAAGAAAATTAGTTTTCAAAATTTTGCAAGTTTGGGTTCGGGATGCTAAAAATTCCAGACGGAGCCTGAAAATTTTCTCTTCTTCTATTTGCTGTAGTTGTTGGTACCACCGACTCACTGGTGTCCATTTCCTCATCGTCATTACTTGATTCATTAGAATCCTCTTCTTCAGGTTGTCTCACTTCTTTGATTGAATGCGGCTTTCTTCTTTTTCTTGTGATAAACTTTTCACCGTGTTTACGAGCCATGTGTTTTTTCAAAGTGAATCTATATTTGCATACAATTTCACAAATCGAACAAGGAAAACGCTGAATCGGTCCAATGAAACCAGACTTTTGATCTGGTTCATTTCCTGAGTAAAATTTCGAAAGTGACTTATAGCTTGGTCTGGGTGTATATTTGTCAGGGTGAGACCTTTTTAAGTGATAATGCAAACTTTTCTTGTGGGTATACACTGCATCACACCATTGACAAGATATGGGATCAGGAGCCTCCTTGTGATAATGCTTCATATGATAATTTAAGTCACTGCAGCTTACGCCACACTCTGGACAAAGATGAGTAGGTTTTTCTCCTTTATGCACTTGGATGTGTTTCAACAACATCGCTCTGTCCCCAGGAAGATATCTCTTGTCACAAATGGGGCAAATCAATACCCTGTCAACAGATTCCGGATGATGTATTCTTTTCATGTGGGTGGATAACGATTCCTTTGATATCTGCACGCCACATTCTGGACACAAAGTGAAGTCTGTTCGTTGTTCTATTGAGAGATGAGTTTGTTTGTGGCGCTTTAAATTTCTACCCTTTTTGAACGATTTTTTGCAGTTTTCAAAGTCACAGCAATATTTTCTTTCCGTCATTTCACTTTCTTTCAATCTGAAACAGTTTGCGCTGCCGTCATTTGCGGCTCGCGCCGCCGCTTTCTCTTCTTCATTTTTGTGCTTAAAAGCGTGAACTCTAACGTGACAGGACTTTGTGTCCATTAGGCAACATTCGCATACTGCTCTGGCGGCGGCGGGGTTCTTTATTTTTTCATGCATCTTGATGTGTTTCCGGAATTCCTCTTGGTTTTTACATAAAGTGTTACACAAAAGGCAAGGATGAGGGGTACCTGAAATTCCAAGAATGTAGCAATCATGACATGACTCTTAATTACATCTGCATCGCTAAATAATTTACAATTCACTTGTCCTATTATTGAAAACTTACTTAGATGTTTGCGACCGCGATGCTCATCAAGTATGTGATCCTTCATTTTTTGAAAAGACGAATAGTAATCAAATTCAACTTGATAGTTACATTTGTACGCTTTGCAATGTAGGTGAGTGTAAGTATTTTGGACATAGGTGCTCCATCGTACCAGGTATAAATTTTCTTTTGCGATCACCATCGGTTGAAACAGGAGTCGGCCACTGTTAGATTATAAAATGAAGTAATGCATTTTAATTTATTACAGAGGTGATATATATTTTGGTTAATGAACTTATTTTCAGTGTTTACGTATACCCTCTTCCTCGCGGCTTTTCCTTGGCCCTTTTTTTGGAACGTGGCTTCAGCTCAGGCTCTGGCTCATTGTCTTCAACGGAAATTGCTTCACTTTCACTTACTCTTGAATTTTTAATATTAGGCAAGTCTTCATCTTCTTTTGGTGTTGTGTATTGTTGCAATGCTTTCTCCGCAATTAGCTTGGCTGTTCGGTAAGAAGTTTCTCGCTTTGCTACCTTCTCGGGAATTTCGTCTTCTTCGGAAATAACAATAATCTTTCTTTTTAAGCGAAAACGTGATGAATGTTTCCTGAAGTTCGTACTATATGAATTTTTTACTCCTTCCCAGGTTTTAAGCACACTGTCAACCTTGTCTTTAGCCTGAACCCCTTCATTGTCGGATTCGTTTTCATAATGGAAATCATCGTGATGAGATACTTCAAAATTATCATCATCATTTGGTATCAACAACGGACTACTATGGTCTACCCCACAAAGCTTTCCTTCAAATAAACTTCCTGTCGTAACGATTACTGGGTTGAATTGATCTCCCAAAGGATCCTCGCTGACACTGATGATCTCAAGCTCTTCCTTTACATTTGTTTGTGAAATTTCATCGTTATTACAGGCCACCTCTAGAAAAAATATTAAAGCCTCATTGATAAAGTCAGTTTAAATTTTTAGTGATATTGATTTATTCGATTGAAATCATGTTAACGCATCTTAAGTCAACATACTTTTTAAAATACAATTTCTGATTTTGGAGCAATTAGAGTTCTTCCACGCTGCATTGTGAATATGTTGACGTTCTTCTGATCGCACAATCAGTTTCTCCACTTCCGTCAAATATGTTTTCAATTCTCTCTGAAATCAAATCATAATATTTGAACTTGTAATATATCAAGGTATCATGCCTTAACTGGATTTTAACATCTAACAGTATTTATTTGGGATCAGTCAAATGGGTTCCGTACCTCCGTTTCGATAAGGATATTGTTGACCCTTTCAATGTTTTCCAATACATTATAACATTTTGAACAGCAATTAGACTGATGCAATTCATTAAAGTACTTCCATTCGTCAGAATCAATGTCTTCTAAAGACTCTAGCTTGCAGAAAAGTTGTAAAAGTTTTTGGATGTCGCCCGTGAGTATTTTAGTCTTTTTTGTTATCCTTGTTCCACAAATAAAACAAGAGGGACTCATTTTTACACGTGTTAGTGTAACTTAAACTTTCTTTGTATTAGGTACAACCTTTAGTTGTAAAAAGCTACATTGTTAACTAACGTTATTTAGCAGTTGTAATATATTTAAAGGAAATCTTGATTGTTCTCTTCTCTTTTTGAACAGTGCAGCTGATGACGACTGACGAGATGACTACTTGTTACAGCAAACTTTTATGTTTCATTCAGTCTCAGTCTCAGTCCTCAGTGCATAGAATATTGAATACGTTCTTCACACATGATAGAAATGTTGTTTTAGATTTTTGCTTGCAAAGCTTTGCAAAGATGTTATATGCAAGCGCAAGTGAGATTCCTTCATTCTG
This sequence comes from Entomobrya multifasciata, assembly GCA_034693345.1. Lineage (NCBI taxonomy): Eukaryota > Metazoa > Arthropoda > Collembola > Entomobryomorpha > Entomobryidae > Entomobrya > Entomobrya multifasciata. The sequence continues at coordinate 48,885 of JAQFXM010000346.1, forward strand.
TCAAAGTCAAAAGTAGTGAATCTAATTCTTTGTTTGATGGAAGTTGAACGAAATCCCACGAGCATGAATGTAGAGTTGTCGTATTTTTATGAAAATAAAAACTTCTCAACCATCATAAGAAATGTCGAATTCATATTCAAAAAATGCTAAATTAATCTCATTTTTATTCAACGCCAATATTTTCCGTTAAATGATTCTCTTATTCTCGACCCTGCTTTAAGGAATTCCATCAAACAGGAACAATATCAAACATATGAAGTGGTGGTCCTGTTGTAATTCGTAGCATGTTAGAAAATGATAATTTTTGTTGCCAGAAAATGTCCGTCCATTCTAGGCTAATTATATTAAAATAATAACTAAGGCTTTCCAGATGTGTGGCAGTATGTTTGATGAGATTTTTTTCCAACTGTTCATTATTAACGGTCATCAGTTTACCATGAAAAAGTTAACGCAGTTTCCAATAAAATTCATGTACAAACAAATAGATTTTAAATATTTTTTATTCGTATAAAAAATTTCAATGCGCTTTATGTAAAACGTTTTATAAACAGTTAAAAAGTTCGTCATATTATATGCTATGAATGAACTGCACAAAAAACTAATTTTCATAATTTTGCAAGTTAGGATTCAAACTACTGGAAAATCCAGATACAGAAGAAGAACCCTGAAAACTTCCTGTGCCTCTATTTTTTGTTGCTGGTTCCATTGACTCAGTGGTGTCCATTTCCTCTTCGTCATTACTTGAATCATTAGAATCCTCTTCTTCGGGTTCCATTGCTCCTCTGAATATTGGCTGCTTTCTTTGTTTTCTTGTGATGAACTTTTCACCGTGTTTACGAGTCATGTGTTTTTTCAAAGTGAATCTATATTTGCATACAATGTCACAAATAGGACAAGGAAAACGCTGAATAGGTCCAATGAAACCCGATTTTTGGTCAGGTTGATTTGCAGAGTAAAATTTGGAAAGTGACTTCGTACTAGGTCTGGGTGTATATTTATCCGGATGAGATCTTCTACAGTGCATCTTCAAACTTTTCGGCTGGGTATACACTGCATCACACCATTGACAAGATATGAGATCAGGAGTCTCCTGATGAGAATGCTTCATATGATACTTAAGGTCACTGCAATGTATACCACATTCTGGGCAAAGGTAAGGCTTTTCTCCTCTGTGAACTTGGATGTGTTTCAACAACACTGATTTGTCACCAGGAAGATACCTCTTATCACAAATGGGGCAAATCAATACCCTATCAACAGATTCCGGATGATGAATTCTTATCATGTGGTTCGACAACGAGTCCTTTGATATCTGTATGCCACACTCTGGGCATACCGTAATGTCTGTTCGTTGTTCGATCGAGAGATGAGTCTGTTTGTGGCGCCTTAAATTTCTTTTACTTTTGAACGATTTTTTACAGTTTTCGAAATCGCACGAATACTTTTTTTCTTCCATTTCACTTTCTTTCAATTGAAAACAGCGAGCGTCACCGTCATTTGCGGCTCGAGCCGCAGCTTTCTCTTCTTCATTTTTGTGCTTAAAAGCGTGAGCTCGGGCGTGACCGGCTTGTGTGTCCATTAAACAACATTCACAAATTGCTCTGAAGGTTGTAGGGTCCTTTAATTGGTCGTGCACCTTGATGTGTTTACGAAAGTCGTCCTGGTTTTTCCATAAAGTGTTACACAAAAGGCAAGGATGAGGTGTTCCTAAAATCCCAAGAATGAAACGATCATTACATGCCCCTTATTACATCGATATAATATATCATTAACTTGTCCAGTTTTAAAACCCTACTTTGCAGATGTCTGCGACCACGATGCTCATCAAGTATGTGATCCTTCATTTTTTGAAAAGACGAATAGTAATCAAACTCAACTTGATAATTACATTTGTACGCTTTGCAATGTAGGTGAGTGTAAGTATTTTGGACAAAGGTGCCTCTTCGAAGGATGTATAAATTTTCTTCCACGATCACCATCGGTTGAAACAGGAGTCGACCACTATAAAATTATAAGAGGAGGAATTTTTTATCATGGACTATTTTTCGCTTAAATGGACTACTTTTATTTATGTTTACGTTTTGTCAGTCGGTCTTCCTAGTGGCTTTTTCTTTGCTCTCCTTTTGGAAGGTAGCTTCACTTCTGTCTCTGTGACTGGTTCTGGCTCATTGTCTTGAATGCAACTTGCTTTACTTCCACTCAATCTTGAATTTCCAGTCTTAAGCGTGTGTTCATCTTCTTTTGTTGCGTATTGTTGCAAGGCTTTCTCCGCAACTAACTTGGCTGCTCGACAAGAAGTTTCTCGGACTGTGACCTTCTCGGGAATTTCGTCTTCTTCGGAAATAACAATAATCTTTCTCTTTAAGCGTACGCGTGAGGAATGTTTCCCAAAGTTTGTACAATTTGAATTTAGTCCTTTCACGCTTTTAAGCTCACTATCATCCTTGTCTTTAATCTGAACCCCTTCATTGTCGGATTCGTTTTCATTATGAAAATCATCTTGATATAATGCTTCAAAATGATCATCATCATCATTAGGTATCGGTATTGCCACTGGACTATTATTGATTACCCCGTCATGTTGTCCTTCAAATAAACTTCCTGTCGTAATGATTACTGGGTTGAATTGATCACCCAAAGGGTCATCACTAATATTAAAGGTCTCAAGCTCATCTTTTACACTTGTTTGTGAGAATTTGTCGCTGTTACATGTCACCTCTGGAGAAAATCAAAATCAAATATTAATTGAGTGTCTTTTCGTACATACATTAATTATGGATATAGGTATACGCATAAATTAATATACTTTTTAGAATGGACTTTCTAATTTTGGAACAATTAGAGTTTTTCCACAGAGCATTGTGAAAATTGTGGCGTGCTTCCGATCGCACAATCAGATCTTCTACTTGCGTCAGATATGTTTTTAATTCTCCCTAAAAACAAATCACAATATTTGTTTGTTGAATTTGTCGGCAAATCATGCTTTGACTGGATTTTTTTACAGCTAACTACATTATGGTTCTATCATAGGATAATGTATTGATGTGCATATACCTGCATTTCGATAAGGATATTGTTGACCCTTTCAATGTTTTCCAATACATTATAACATTTTAAACAACAATTAGACTGATGCAATTCATTAAAGTACTTCCATTCGTCAGAATCAATGTCTTCTAAAGACTCTAGCTTGCAGAAAAGTTGTAACAGTTTTTGGATGTCACCCGTGAGTATTTTAGTCTTTTTTGTTATCCTTGTTCCACAAATGAAACAAGAGGGACTCATTTTTACACGTGTTAGTGTAACTTAAACTTTCTTTGTTTTAGGAATTAGGAACAACCATTAGTTGCAAAAGCTAACTCTTTTATGCAGTTATATTTTTAAATATTTCAATTAAGTTTGATTTTTCTATATTTTACAGTGCAGCTGACGATGACTACTTGTTGTAACAACTAACTGATATGCTATACTATGTGCTTAGTGCTTACATGTTGAAAACATCCTTCTCAGTTCTCACACGATAGCGATGTTTGTTTATGAGTTTCTTGCTTGTACAACAGCACACATACAAAACTTTTCAAAGATGTAATGAAAACAAGTAGGATGTAGGATTCCCTTTTTTCTGTCAAACATTATACTCATACCTCGCGAACGAGGTAAGGCACGATACATGCATCTTGTCCCTTACACATGATTTTATGAATAAAAGTTGTGAATTCTTTGTTCGTTGAGGTAGAACCTAGTCACACGAGAAATAATGCAGAATAGTTGTAGTTTTCATGAAAATAAAAACTTCTCCGTTAACATCAAAATGTCAAATTCACATGTCAAAAATCCAACTATCATTTTATTTTCAGTCAAAACCAATATTTGCCATAACACAATCCTCTCCAACGCGCTTGTAACCTGCTTCACAAGGCATTCCAGCAATTGGAGCTACACCAAACATACAAAATGGTGGTCCTGTTGTAACTTTGTAGCATTTTGGAAAAGGATCATTTGTTCCTAGAAATTGTACATACTGGCCTTCGGGACAGTATGCCTTTGTATATGTGTCGTAACAAGTACTATTCAAAACAAATGTGAATTTATCATCTCCTCCTTGTCCTATTCCAAGGACAACTTCATCAGATCCTTTGATAGGGGTTGGTTTTTTAAGTCCATCGTCTGAGTAGCATTCATTCTTCTGACACTCCGGCTTCAAAGATTTCATGTTGAGAACGTACCATTGGCCGTCTGGACAAGGGCCCTATAAAAATAATCAAATGATGAGCTTCGCATGTTTCGTTGCATCTTAAAACACACATGGTCAATATGCTCTAATGATTTAAAGCAATAATCTCATAGAAATTTTCCATACCGAACTATATGCCCAAAAACATTTTTTCCCATCTGAACTTGGAAGAATCATTCTATTGCTTTTAACTAATTGATTACAACCATCTTCATTAGACATACAGGCACAAGCTCCATAGTTGGAATCTTTTGAAACGGAGTAAAATAACTGAAGGTCACCACAAGGTCCTTTTTCAAGCAGCTTGTGACAAGTGCCCGTTCCATTGTCAAATGCCTTTCCCTCAGGACAGAGACTAGAACCGCAATCAGATTAGCCAATGATAATTATGGAATTTAAATTTTATAACTTGTTGTAGTACTTAAAATCTATCAAGATATAATTGCAAGTGCATGATCACCTCTTTTCTGAATTTGTTAATTGAGAGGACCCCTTCGAATCTGAGGAAGACTGTGTAAGATCTATCAACAATAAAATTTTGTGAAATACCAGGCCTGACATTTGGCATTTGAAAGCATTATGCCAGGTCACGGTCACAAATAAGCACTTTGTTACTCTCACTTCAAAAAATAATAAAATCTCTGCAATGAAAAGTAATATTATTTATATTTACCTGGTAAAGCAAAAGATTCGCAATACTGAATTGTGATAAGCACAATCAGTGTGATCAGAAAAAACCTTGTAGCTTTAAGGTCCATGATGGGTGAGTTTAAAATTTAGCACAGATATCTTCTCTTTTGAAATGGATTTTAACGAATGACAAAGAGAAACGGACGTGGTTAGGTTAATATAGTGAAAAAAATCAACGGTTTATGATTGGCGCATCTATCTGTGCATAGCATTTTTATGACTAGTTAATGACGAAATGAAGATGACATCATAAATTTAACTTAATCAAACTGGATACAATACATAGAGTATTAAATCAAAATTGACCAATACTCTAGTGCCAAGATATAATCGCACATTTTTTGCGTTTTACTTGCATTAGAATCCATTAAACAGTCAGTTTTATGACTGTTGATTTTAACAAGAAAACTACTAAAAGGGTTTCCCAGTGAAGTATTTGACGACTCCATATTTTCAATGTCACAATGTAAAATCTTTTTTGTGGTATTTACGTATTCTAGGCATGTCGGGAACTTGCCATTGTTATCTGTTATTTAGCGCTTACAATTAACACCTTGGTCTAAAACACAGGTGAACATGTAAATTAGTGTAAATGAGTTACATTGTACATATTATGGAATATAATATGTAGTGTAAGAAGTTTTTTGGGCTTATTGTACCAATATCATCTCGAAGGCAAGAACGAACAAATTAAAGTTGAAATTCCATATAAAAGTTACCCTAATTGAATGTCCATGGATTTTGTTCGACTCTTTTTAAATTTCTAGGTACATGAAGATGAGTAAAATGTAGATGTGTCAGAGAGAAATTTTTTAGTTACACAAAAAATCCGTTTATTGACATCAAACCGTCATGAATTAGAAGTAACATGTTTAAAAATTTACTTAATTATACATTTGT
>JAQFXM010000347.1:0-54679 GCA_034693345.1 Entomobrya multifasciata
AATCAGCGTACCAAAATTGATAAATTTCACTATTTTTCAAAGCTCTAGCCGGTTTAGTGACCTGGTCATATCCTCGTAAGTATGACAGGGCACATAACCCTCTGTGGGATATTTTGAATTAATCAATTTGGATTATGATCGTGTTGTTGTGTATGAGTCTTGGCACTGATTGCTGGTGAATTGAATGATTTTATTGGCAAAAATTGAGACTAGAAAGTTGCGTGAAAATAATTTTTTAAGTTTGTGAATAAACTAGTTAAATTTCATATTTAATGGAGTATATTTGCTGTATAATTGTACTTTTTGTAATAGACAATAGTTTTTTGCAGATTTAACAATGCATGGTTACGACAATGCATCAAAATATTACAATAAAATTAAATGCGTGGGTTACGTTTCAAGATATCGAATCGAAAATCGCACCTGAAAACAATGTTTTATGCGACATTAGCAATATATTGCTGATTTTATATTTTGCTTGCGATAAAGATGACTGCGAGGATGATTTTTTAGCTCTAAGATAGTAATAATCTTGGTAAGAGTTTAATCATGCAACATAAAAAAACATAAGCTAAATGTGAAATGTCCGGGAACAAATGAATATGTTTTAAAGACAATAATCCAAGCACTACGTTAGATGATTAAACATTAGTTGATTAAATTTATACTTTTGGTTAACGACTTAAGGAAAAACATTATGACTACTTCAATATTTCAACCAATAAGTACCCAAAAAACGATATGGTGTAACTTATAGCAGTCATGTCTTTTAAACAAAATTTAAAATGTGTTGGTAAACTGGAGCAAAACAATATGATATGAAGTATTGAGACGGTAAAGGTTGCAAGTTATCATGAGTAATATCGATTCATTTCAGCAAAATCTAATTTTCTTTTAATGTGGGATGTCTTGTCGTACACGCGCATGTTTTGTTAACGAATACAACTTATTTGTACTACATTTTGCAGCTAATAGCAAACTTTTTAAAGGATTCTCTCTTTCAATACATTGTAAAATAGAAATAGCTTCCAAAATGTCAACATATTAAAACATGGGTCATATTTTGAAAGAATATCATTGTTTTTGGTTTGGAAACATTGTTTGGCTGTTTTAAATTTGTGTCAAATTCAATCAAGTAGCATGCAGAACACACTCACTGACTGAGCCTATTAAATTGTCAAACGTTATTTTAAAATCTGAAGAAAATTCCGCAGTAAAATATATAACAGGTTTAAATCATTTCTTTAATTCGATAAAATTTTGCCATGTGAAAATAGTTTCATTTTATACTTATTACAGTTATACACCAAACCTGGAAAACTACGTCACTTTTGGGACCCGTGAACTTCCTTCAATGCTCGTTAATTAGTTAACAATACAAACCAAAAAATTGATCCCATGCTATTTCTTCGGGTTAAAAATGAATACGATCGCGACGGCGCACTTACAACAAGCATTGACGAAGCATCAAGAAAATATTGGTACAACAGTTTCAAATGGCGGGCTAAAGGATGTGTTTGTACGCGTTTTTACTATTCGCTACTTCTCTTATATATTTTTGTATCATCGCAGTGGGTATATTCATTAACAATGGTATGAGGTTAAAGCTTATGATATGGTGATATGGTAGTATCAGTTTAAAGAAATTATATGGTTGCATTCTCGAGTAATTTTAACTTTACATTCGCTAAGATACCTTTTTGCTACATTGTGTATGTGTATGTATGACTAGATCCATGTACCGCTGCGCAAGCAAAATGATATTATGTTAATGTCTGCGTCCCTTTTGAGTTGTTTCCATTTTTAGACAAAGAACTATTGTTTGCTACTTACTATGAAACTGTAACACTAACTTTAAGGTACTTCACTTCATTCCAATACCAATGTATTGTAATTATGACATGAACTATTTTTAGAACGAATGTTCTTTTTGTAATAAGTTGACCACTGGTGCAAGTTAGGAAAATCTGTCAATCCAACATTGCACCAGTCTCGTACTTTTTGTATTAATACTTGAATTCTTCGCATTTTTCTCGCCACTTCTCCTTACGTTGCCAAGCAAGTAAGACTTCTCTCTACGCTTCCAAGCAAGCTGGACCTCTCGCTCCTTCAGAGCATTTCATTTTGGTAGATTCATTTGTATCAAGAATAAAATAAGATAATTTCTTGACTTTGTCTTTTAAACTAAACCTTCAACTTGTAGTTTTTCTTGCACTTATTTACTACTGCTGACATTCCTTTAAGAAGTGGGAATTGTCGTTTCGTTTTGATCATTATATACACTGCTAAACTTAGCATCATTTCACGTTTCATAGCCAATTGAAATTAATTGCACCTTCTTTTCATTTCTGTCATTCTCTCAGCAAGTCGAACATACCTGACATCCCACCAGGATCAAGATAAGAATACTTTCATATTCCGACCCGACAGGATGTGTAGTAATTATTTTACTTTTGGGTCAAGAAACCTTCAAAATGTCATACAATGCTAAGAAAAAAGTTCGCAGTGAGCAATTACTATACTTGTATTTGTATAAATTTTTACATAAACTGTTTTAATTTTCAAAGTGTTTTTTCAAGCGGAAGATTAGAGTATCAAGTGAACATTGAAAAATTGTTTGTTGCCCATATTATGCTCACAGGAGCACTACAAAAATCACTTATACCACATAGGCCATGGAAAAGCGTGAATAAAGGTGATGCACCGGAAACGAATGTAAAAATTGGCGTTTTTTTATGCCAAGCCAAACAGTCAGTGAACGTGGATATTTTTAAGCAATGTAATCAAATATACTGGTTTTGTCGCTGGTGTAATATTATAGGTTCTTATGTTCGTTTAGATCAAATTTCTCAATTTTTCAACGTTACTGGTTTTACAAAACATATTTACAGCGGCATCAAACTGGATGATAAACACTGGCGTGTTGCAAACAAGTTAAGTATTTTTGGAAATTTACCACCCTCAAATAGCTTTGAAACGGCATCTTGTGAGATTTTCAAGAAACGGAACTCTTTTATAGCACAACATTTTGAGTTTCTAATTTTGAAAATTATAATGTGCTCAACTAATTCAACTTTAGTTTATTCTGACGGATCAGAAAGGTCACATGTTATTGATATAGAAGCGAAAAATACCCAAACCTTCTTAAGATTTGTTCCAGATGAGGATATGGTATTTATTCCAGCGATATCTCGAGAAACAATTTTATTGGAATATCTTGGTCTGTGTTTTTACTATAACCATGATACAACATTGTCATTTTCATCAATTATGGTTCGAAAAGTTGCTCATAATTTTAAAACGTGCTACACAAGAGGAAGCTACTTGTCCTTTAGATAACTTTTGAGGCCCTTTCAAAATTCACTGTGGTTTGTTCTTTTAGCTTCCATATTTACAACTGGAATAGTTACGTTTTCAGTATTTCGCAACAACTTTAACAACTTGATTGAAACATTAATTTTTATATTATCCAGTCATTTAGGTTATTGTTATACATTGTCAAAAAGTTGCTTAAGATTAATTTTTTCGCGTATTGGACTATGGTTACTTGCTGCAATCATATTTGCAAATGCTTACCTTGGCGTTGCGATAACTGGCGCGGTAGCACCACTTGCTAGAACTCATTTCATTTCAAAAGCTTTACCGATGTGGTGGGCTACCATCAAAATGATGAATTGGCACTTGTTCCAAACCCCAATGGTTCAGTTGTTACGATTGACTATTTTCAATTTATTAAAGCCTTTGATTTTGTCAGTAAAACTTCAGCAACAACTGGTGTACGTATACTGACAACATTACCAAATATTGGAAAGAGCTTATGAAGAAATAAAAAGTACATAAATGAGTATAAAAAAAATTGTGTCTAGCTTGGGAATTTTGAATGTTATTCAGTCTTTGAGATGGAATTTTTTCCATTCGGTTCAAAGAATTATAGATAACTATCCAACATATGTTGTTCCCAAATTAGTTTTTAAAAACGTTTATATAAATGTCAGACTTGTCGACGCCTTTCGTTATGAAATACCTATTCATTTGCAAAATGTTTCTCTGTATGCGTCAGTTGTTGAGAATTTGATGGTAGATTGTAGCAAAAAGCGAACATTTGTGGCAGCTGAGGATGAAATAGACTTGGAGTATAATTATTTGCAAAGCCATTATCACAGGCATACATTTTTCAAGGGAAATCAATCAACTCTAGAAAATCTTGTTATTTGGCAATTCGATAGTAACATTGGCTCAAATGTCCAGTTTGTATTTAAAAAGTTTTTTGAGGGTGATTTATACAAACACACAAACAAACATACAAACTGTGTTTTATATATTTGTATCAGGGACTTATTTTTGCGGCTTTGTGTTTCTGTTTGGAGGTTTGTCAATTTAATATCAGGTTTATTTAGATATTACAGATTTAAATGGTCGAAGTAAAATGTTCTCGTATAGGCAGGCCTAAGAATAAAAATTGAATTAAACTGGCTAAAATTTAACTAAATAATATGTTGGGCATGCTTGTAAAGTAAAGACAAGTTTTGTGTTCTGGTTCATATATTCACGAGTTTGTTTAAAAACTCTACACATATTTTGGCATAATAAAAGATAACTGAATATGTTATAACTGTTTCTTTAAAATCAATACTTAAAGTGTTATTTTGCTGTGTTTTGTTGGACTGCTGCCTTCGGTATACAAGATTGTAATGTAATTTTAAAATAGGCGTGTTCGGTCAAGATTAAATTGACCTAATAATTAATTTTCGCTAACTCTTATCAAGACTTTGGACGAATATGACTTTTATCATTTTGTGCGTAATATTTCACATATAATCAAGCTATTAGTCATATACAAGCAATGCTTTGGTAAAATGACCATTTAGCTATGATCACTGTCGAATGATGATCACCTACAATACCAGAAGGGCCCTATTCCCTAAGGATCAGAAGTTGCAGTTAAGTTCATATCACAGGTCAGTGCTAAATAAATATTATTCAGTGACACAATAGGAGTTAATTTTACCAAAAAACAAGATCAATTTATTCATAATAAAACCAATAATTAACTCAACTAAACACAACAAGGAGTGACTGAAAGTCATTGAAAAGAAACCAATTTACTTTGCCCGGATGGGGCGTAATTTCAATATAATATTCGGTGGTGCTGCAAGTTCTGCATGGAGTCACAATGCTAACTAGGATAGTGTGGTGGTTCATCTTGCACTGAATCGTCTAGGGTGCTGATGGGGTACAACTGCGGTGAAGCAAACTACAGAGCGAAAACTAAACCGGTGAGGCAAGGGTGCAGCAATAACCATACAGCTGGTGCTGCTAGGATTCAGAGAAAAGGCTGTTTTGCGGATGAGAAGTGCGTGGATTTTTACAGATCCACCGCAATGTTCCCACGTGTAGAAAAAAGGGGCAAAAAATGAACACATTTTGCAACACAATGTTTACTAAGCCAATTATATATTAAATAACTTCCTTTGGATTCTATGATACATTCACAATAACATCTTTCAAAACCGTCGGGTTTTCTTCTTGCTGGTGCAAGGATCATTATGAAATAGCTCAAGGTAAACTGAAATTCTCACAAAGTCTTCGCTTACAGCCGAAGAATAGGCATTGATACCACTAAGAATTTTTGCGGGTGGAACGTTAGGAGAGTGAAGGTGAACGAGAATGATTTGGGGAGCGGGCGGTGTGCAACGTGAAGCAGCTGAGCTGAAGGTGACCCTAGAATGCAGTAAGTATTACTACTTCCATTTACTAATTGGCATGTATTATAACAAAAGTAGCTTTTATTTGGTTGCAGGTTCATAAGTATTTGACGACGATTATGAAGATGGACGAAGACTACAAACTTTCTACATGAGAAGTGAAGTTTTTCCATTGTCCACCTGAAACGAGAACTCAGTTTTCGTGTTTCACTACTTCATTTCTAAATTTCACAAAATCGACAATGCAAACTACAAATTCTACCAATTGCAGTTACCTGCGTCCTTCAATAACATCGTTTACAACTACTCGTCCACAATACAAATAAAAAAGAAAAGAATAAGTGTAGTTCCATGAGAGCGTTACCTCTAATTATATTGATCTAACTACATAAAAAATTGATTCGTTGTCATTTGTAGGCGACAGTTATGTTGGGAAAGTGTCAATGTTTTGAGCATTAGACTGATTTCTTAAGTAATACATGCATTACTAAAAGGTTTTAGGTAGCGCTAAAGCTTGAAAGCCCTTGGATTTCAAAAATATGTAATCAATAATTGTTATAAAATAAAATAAATTCAGTAAAATTTAGGCACGGCAAAACCTGTGCATAACAACTTGGTTATTCAATTTAAAAAAAATCTATTTCACAATTCTGAAACATTTAAAATATCAAAACTTTCCCTACTTGAATGTATTTTATACAGGGTAGCAAATACCTTTAAAGCATTTTGATTTTTAAACTTGTTATGATCTAAAATTATTTCGCAATATTACAGAAACATGTTTTCTTTCTCCTTAAAATTTACAAAAACTATTATTTTTATGTGCCTCTTGAAGGTTACTCTGCTCGAAAAGTAATGAACTTCCTGGTCAGAACACTGAGAATTGAATTAACAATATAACTCGATAACTGGTTTTTAGAGTTAATTGACTACTAACACGGACTTTCTACATTAGAGAGATTAGTTATACACCCGATGTGTTGACAAAACGTTGAATCTCCCGTGCATTGTCTGTCTAGGCATCCCTTAGTACAGTAACAGTTACATGATGACAGATCGTTTAAGAACACATCCTCCGAAAGGTGTAATTCTTGTACTGGATATACGATTCCGTTAATGTGTAAAATTGGAATTGTTTGGATGACATCTTTCCAATTTTTTATATTTAAATTGCTAACAGCGCAATAGTCGGGTAGTATCTGTCAATGCTAGATGTACTGCTGCTTTTGTTGTCACGGGACGTGCAGTTAATGGTACTTGGTGGCAACTTGCTGCATCACTAGACATGAGTTGTTCAGGTAAGCATTTTTGGTAATAATACACGATGAAGCATCACTCGGACCGTGTCAGGTATCTCATGGCGGCTAATGGGGTGATAGTTCCTGCTGTTATCAAATCAGACGTATGTATACTGACGTTGGTCCATTGGTGCTCATTGCTCCTACTTTCATGTAAGGGCGCTTTTGTCGCCAATTTTGCATCTTCTGGAGATTATAAAGATATTCACAATGCCATCTTGCCCATAATTCTTGCAATTTTATTGCGTTAAGTTGATAATCGTTTAGCCTATTCGCTTTTAGTTGAGTTATATCAGCCTCGGGAAATGTGAGAAGTGACGATATTATCAGAAAATTTGATTTGTTTTGGAAAAAAGTGAGAGTGTCCTGTAAAAGACTTGAAATAATTGTAGAAAAAGGGAATGCAGAACAGAGTAATTTGGACCAAATGTTCACGAAAAAATAATGTGATAATAAAAGGACTAGAGAAAGGAGAACAAGAGGATTCGAAATCCCTTGAAAATTCCGTGATCGCTGTCTTCAGCAAAGTAGGCGTTAACCGATCTGAAGTTCGTTTTGTATGTAGACTTGGAAATGGGATAAGGCGTCTAGTGCTGGTGACATTGGTCAGGGAAACTGACGTGAAATTAATTCTGGCAAACAAAAAAGACTCGGAAATGAGAAGATTTTCATACAAAATGACTTGACTACAGACGAACGAGTGGCGGAGTGGAGGCTAAGGAAACATTTTCATGACCTACATATAACGGACAACACATTGAAGGCATCCATTTGCGGTCATAGTTTAATCGTGTGGAAAAATGGGAAGCGGCAAAAATTCTATCGGTATGATTCTGAAACGCAACAAGTTTCCAGAACAGAGATGACAAGAGAATTACAGAAGGAGAGCGGAAATCCGGGATGACGTCATGCACGAAATTCCTAAGACAAGACCAACGTCTATCCATGTAACTTTTCAATGTAAAAAAATCTATAAAAAATATATAAGTGCAGCAGTTTGTACTCTGTGCTCTTTATCACGTATCGACACAGATACTGTTATATATATAAGTAAACCTGACTTGAACAAAAAATGTTTTCTGTTGGTTAGTATTACACTTGGATATAGATTAGTACTTAATGGCTTTGTTTAAATACTTTATATAAAAGTGACTTTATGACTTGAATTTTATGACTTTTTAAAAGTACTTAACGTTAAATGGTTTAAATACTTACTGTAAAAGTGATTTTATGATTGCGGTCAGCAGATTTATGAATTGCAATGTTAAATGATTATGATTTTGTGAATGAGATTAATGTACCTAAATTTTCTTCGATGAAGTTTTTGAATTGTAAACTCAGACTCACCTTTAATGATTTGTAATATTTGTTATTTTGTAATTTGTTTTATGGCTTCATGGTTTATACCGAAAGAAGCTGAGAAAATAAATACATACATACATACATATCATTATCCATCGGTGTAAGGGGACTGCTACTGACAATTGCTTCAATGGACTCAACGAGAGTCTGAAACTTTTCATACTTTAAATTGTCAAGCGTGGCATGTTCCCTAATGCAATCTTTCACAGATTTCACCATTCTCTCCCAAACTCCGCCATGATGTGGCCCGGCTGGTGGGGAAAATTTCCACTCAATTTTATCCAATTCGACTCAAGACAACACTGAATGAACGTTTTGTAATGCCGTATATAAAAATCCTACAATTTCCCCCAAATGAAGCTTGGCGAAAGTAAAATTTATTAGGGTTATTTGAATACATCGCTGCAGGTTTTCCTCTTCGGCCTATGAATCTTCTAAACGCCATGAGAAAGCCTTTTGCTGATAATGATGAAACGATTTCGCGGTGGATAGCCCTGGACATGTAAATAGGTATACCCGAACTTTGAATGGGCCCCCTCTTCCAGTAATGGTTTTTTGAATAGTACAGCGAAGTCTTTACCTGTGAGCGAGAGTAGGCGAGTGCAATTTACACTGGCCACACGTAATTGGCCAATGAGCTGTGATTCTAATTTTGCAGTGTACCGGTGGCAAAGTAAACATTTATTCACCACTGACTACATGGTTTTGACTTCTATATTCCAAGGCATATTCTTTGCCGAATATGATTCAGCAATGTTCTTTAGGATGCATGTACTAAATGATGTTGTGTCTGGGTTAAATGACTGGATTTTTGGATTCACATTTCAAATTAGCGAGTCCCAATCTCCCCCCCCCAACTCTCAATATTCCTTGTTCATGTCAGTGCACCTTCCCTCCTTCAATGTTTCCATTGCTCCAGCATACTTCTCCATTAGCATATGACGAAAAAAGATTCTCATTAAGGGGACATTAAATCCGGATCCGCCAGGTTCTGTATTTCATTAAAATGCTTGTAGGCCGAAATATCTAATTCAGCGTCTGGATATGTAGTAGTCAAAATTGGTAGTACATCTGCATGAACTCCAGTCTGGAATAGAGTATGTTGTGACTGAAGGATGAACGTGGAGTATGTTGAGTGATGTTTTTCTCCACAGATGAGGGATTAGAAGTGAGAGGTGCAGTCGCACGTGCTGTGTGTGGGAGATAGGCAACTCACACACAGTTTTGACCGTTTTACCATCTCCTTTCTCTCAGGTTGACTCTTTTCTAGATATTTATTGCATGCTTGAGTTCGGTGTGAATCCGAATTGCAGAATCCACATTCTCTGCCATCATGGCGGCTACCATCATGTTGATGGTTATGCTTTTAGTTATCATTGCCAGGAGCTTGATCAATTCGATTATGATCTTGTTATGAGAGGGGATGAGGAGCTCTTCCTCTTTCCTGTAAAAATCGATGCTTCTATACTGCAATTATCAGTGGTTGATGTCGTTGATGCCCATTGAGGCGATGCTCGCCTTTGACATGATGCCGACTAGGCATTTGTAATCCTAGTGATAGTCATATCTTTGGCCCACTTCTCCAGAAAGTGATGCACTGATCCAATATGGGGATTTTGTATTAGTGCAATGCAATGTAATGCAATAAGTGGACAAAGATGACTTGAGATTCTGTCATTGTTCCACGATCAGCTAACCTGAGAGGGGTTATTGTTGTTTGAATGACTGCAATCCATTTATGTAACTCCGCTGAGGATGCTGAGTTTATCTTTTTTATTTCCAAGGCTGACTGGATGACATATATAAAAGACTTTTCGTGCGGATTCATATCTGTGTAGTAATCGTTCCCACAAGATTGGTAAATTTTCTCCAGTGATGGCAAGGTCCTTTATGCTGTCGAAGGGCTCTGCCCTATTCACTGAGTCAAATAGCATCCGCATTTGATCAATTGGAGATCATGCAGATGTCAAATTACGAAAGCTGGATTTAAATGCATCCCATTCGCGAGGTATACCAGTGAAGCAAGGAATTGACAATTTCGAAGGTCGCAATCCCATCGTTGGAGCCATGATGAATGGGTTGATGTTGCTACGTCTAATTCCATTGCCACACCACGTGCATAACCGGTGACTCCTGTAGTTCAGTGAAGTATTTGATCATGATGTCTAGGGCTTCGTGATCTTGATCGTCAACGGTAAGCCCTGATTAAAAGTGTTCATAAATCAAGGGATATAAATTTCCAATGCGATTTTGGATTTCTTGAAGGTCTGCTACTACCATCTTGATCTGTGTTGTGGTTAACAGTGCCCTTTTTTCTGTATGAACCTTTAATTGGGTCATCGTCGTGACAGACGGGCCCAGGTTGCATTGAAATTTGCAACGCATGATGATGCCTCTGCTGTGTCGATCATTCTGACCGCCAGTGCTATAAGGTCAGTGTAGTAGTGGTCTCCATTAGGATCCTTTTTTCTAATCTTTGCCACCATCAGGCTCCTTTTTGTCATCTTCTTCTTCGCCTCCATTCATTTGTAGAGACCAACCTGCCCATGGTTGAGATCCGTTAGGCCCCTGATGAGACTCTGTGTTCAATGCAATACTGAGAACATTCCCCGAATGGAAGCCGCTGGTCCCTTGCCAGGACTGTACTGAAGCGTCCTGCTGCTCATGTTGAGCATGGGATTTATCGGATGAATCCGATACTCGAAAGAATTTTCTTTCTTTCTTAGTTTTTTGGCTCGAATTTCCAGGATACATTACCATTATTGAATATTAAAGATTTTCCTATAAACCAAACTATGAAACTATTAGTTTTAGAAAACTAGCTTGTGCCTGCTATAAATATTTAAGCTGACACATGGAAATATAAAAATTAGTTTATATAAAAAATTAAGCAACAGGGGCAGCATTTTCAACTAAAAAGCAACCAGTCTAATCGCCGTAGCATATTTATGATTTAGTTAGCTTATCATTGCGATACGATTAAAATTGTGTTCTGAACGTTTACGGTTGCATTATTAAATCTTTTCAAGCATTTTGTAAACTAAAAATAATGCATTACCTTTTTGTCGTAAGTAAGCAAAGAACAGAAGGCTTACTGTTATAAAACTTGTTCGGCTAAACCGGCAATTTTGTCGATGGAAATAATTGAATTCAAGTTTTATTTGTGACAAAACAGTCTTACTTTCGAATTTGCTTGTATAAGGATAATCAGCCATTTTGGTTCTTTAAATTTGTTACGAAAGCTTGGATATTTTGTCTTTTTAAATGATATTTTATCAAAATAAGCCAAATTTACAAGAACACGTAAAATCAATCAACATTATAGAATAATATTCAAGTAAGCGATTTAGCTTCCTACGTGAGTTGTCTTTCGTACATCCTCTTTCAAAAGAGACCTTACATCAGTCAAAAATGTGTGCTGGCTACTAGCATCAAGTTTTATCATATTCTGTTATGAACAAATAAGGTATTTCATATCTGAAATATAATTATTTTGACTAAACGCCCTTACACTACTCCCACATATTGCGTGTGCATATTTGTTTTTTCCAATACTATTTATCTAGCTAAAAATTAAAAAGGGGCAAAAGCTCTGACGGCTAATTTTGTAAACCTGATTTGTAGTTTGATTGTCACAACATGGAATAGGTCAATCCTGACAATATAACCAACCTTCAGTAAATTTTAGTAAATAACTGATAAATCTTAAACTTTAGATTGTTTCATCAGACTCTAGGAATGTTTTGTCTGTCAGCAAGAAATTATTTTGAATCTGGCCCAACCAATATCATGTATCTAGGCCTATCAGCAAATACTTTAATTCGTTGGCATTTATAATTTATTTAAAATCAATGTCAGAATTACGACATGAAGATTTTAACTGATAGTTCAAATGTTGACATAAAAGTTCGTAATTCGAATTTTTGGCCCAAAGAAAATATTTGTTTTACCACTTACTTGTCACAATTTAACAACCACACATAAACTAATACGTTTGGCTGTTTTTGACGTAGCAACAAAAACACTATCAAAATATTTGTCATTGGGTTATTTTTTAAACTTTGTACGCCAAGAATTCCAAAATTTATTCCCTCTCTATGTTTTAAGTTGTAGGATAAAACATTCTTTAATAAACCAGACCTCCAAAAATCTACCAAAAGTAATACAAACTAAAAGCTTATTTTGTACACATTTTTGTTGCAAATTTTTTTTAGTGTTGGTTGGCTTTCTGGTTTTTAGGTTTTATTCATGAAAAGGACTAGAGCAATCACTGTTTGCAGGAGACGTTCAAGTTCAAATCAATTAATTCATAAAAAACTGGAAATTACCATTTAAGTTACAAAAGTTACATACTATATCGCCATATTTACAATTAAGTAAAACGTGGAATTTAAAAAAAATTACTTCCTTTCTTTGAAATATTTACTGAGCTAACCATGTTACTTTGTGACAACATTAAGTGTTTTCTTATGTTAAGCTATGTTCCACGAACGCTTAACTTCTTAACAGTAAAGTGGGACCCAAAATCGCATCAGTTCCTTAAAAAGAAAAGAGAAACTTCAATGTTGACATCTGCAAAGTTTACTTTGCAATTAGACCTGGTAATATGTGTGGTCATAATATTTCAATGCATTCACTTTTCAACACAAAACACATACTCGTTACCGAATTTGTTCATTTCTGTGTTAGCTTTAGTAGAAGCAATTGGTTCACAAGTTATCTTGAGGAGTTGCTACGAGCACGGGAATACTCATAGCCACTTTCTGAACGAGTTAATTCAATTCGACAAACAATTCTGTAGTAAGAATAATGTAACAAATGTTCGTAAATGGAAACTCAAAAATTTGACGGACAAACTAAATATTTTGATTGCTTATGCAATGGTACCAAGTATTATTATAATCTACTTAACATTTGTTTATGGATTTCATTGGTTAAGTCCATGTAAACCCTCACTTGCTGGATATTTTATTTTAACTGAATGTTGGAAACCAAATGCTAGGTACTCATTTGTAGGATATTTCCTTTCTCTGTTGCTAAAAATTGTGATATTTCTAATAAATCATTGGAACTTCGAAGTTAGCTTTAGTTTTGGTGGATATATTGTAGCTGGTATTCAAATACTGGCCACAATGAGCTTTTCAGACTGCTTGCAAGCTTTTAAGGACAGCTTTAATGCCAACATGATACGAAAACATGTAGATAATGATTATAATACTGGACTTATGTATCGAAATATACAAATTTTGAATATTTTGTCTAATGAAATAAGCAAAGGAGCAATCATGCTCTGTATTGTTTTTGTTGGTGTTTTTCTTGAATCTCTATGCAGTGCTGCAGTGATTCGTGTACCTTGGACGAGTGAAACCCTTTTATGGCTTGCAAGCTTTGGTGTACTAAACGTCAATGCTATCTTAACACTTTTAGTTGTTTTAGGGGGGATATCAAAAATATACTGGAACTCAAAAACATTCCTAGATAATATTAATAGAATGGCTGGACATGGAAGAATCTTTAAATTGCATTGATTTTGCAAATGTGCTAACAATGAACATCTTGCTTCTAGCCTAATTTTGAAACAATAACCAATCAGGTTGCTTATAATTCAGTATAGTATAGCTTGTGCATATTGAAGAGTTTAATGTATGCTATTGAAATTGTTTTGTCCCATACTAGTCGGTTATTTAATTTTAATTTAAAAATATGCAATTTGTAAATACATAGTAAACAACTAATTTAAATATTTTGGTCAACACTTATTTATTGCTAAGGAGATATTTTGATTCAGAACAATTCATCCATATGTAAAAATTGTGCCCGATGTCCATATAACTCAAATAAAATAAAGGATGGCAATTGTAAATTTAAATTGGTATTTATAAATATGATGGTTTGTCGTTTTACATTCATTAAACATTATTTTTTGTTTTCACTTACATATATATTCATATACTAAACTACAAAACCAACTAAATTGATATGCAATATGCATGGAATTTTAGAACATGCCGTATAACATTTTATTTTTAAGTAGACAAATAAAGTTGAATGTTACCTCTTCCCAGCCAACATTTTAGTCTGGGCATTTATGGCTTTCAACGCATTAATCCTACCATACCCAAAACGACTATTAGGATAAGTACCTTCAGGAATATTGTTACCATCACACCACCAAGAGTCATATAAGGTCAAATTGCGATCTGTATTTTCAATAATAAGTTTTCTCACTTGTTCTTGCGTCAACGTCTTATCCCTCGTAAGCAGCAATGCAACCAGTCCAGTTAAATGAGCGGCCGCCATTGATGTTCCATTCATCAATATATAATTAAATTTAGATGTATCATGATTTGCCGACATGACATTAGAACCTGGACCTACTACATCCGGCTTCATACGATAACCAGGCTTTTGACTAAATGGTCCTGAAGCCGAAAACGGCAAAATGTTATCAATTTGATCGGTAGAGCCAGTAGAAATTATTGTCTCAAATAATCCAGGATAACTGTTTGAAGCACACGATGGACCTCTGTTGCCAGCAGTAGAAACCAAAATAATTCCAACAGCGATGGCCGCAGTAAAAAAGCTTTCAATACTTACTGGAAAATATTGAGATGACATATTTATAACGTGAACACGTTTAGAACAATCTGGATCACTTCCATCTGCTTTTGTGGGGCACATGAAAAACTGTATACATTTTTCTAGACCATATTCGCTACATTGTGAATTGAAACATGTTTGGCATTGTACATGTTTGGCTGCTGGAGCTACTCCAATTCCCCTTTTTCCGACTATTGTTCCTCTAAATTTTTAAATAAAGTATTGCGAATACTTAGTCAAATTATTTTAATTGGCCTTTAATAATTAGACCTACGTGACATGCGTTCCATGCGAAGGTATATTGCCATTTTCGATTTCTACGTCTTCATTCGGAGCAAAGTAGCCATAATCTCCTCCGACAAAATTTTCTCTAAGAGCGTCATGATCTACATTACACCCGGTATCAGCCACTCCCACAATTACTCCTTCACCAGCTTTTTCCGGTCCTCCAAGAACTTGCCAAGCTTCAGGTGCCTGAATTTTTTTCAGTCCCCAGGTGTAATCTTTAGGCCCATTATTAGGGCCGGAATCCACATTTATTGTTATTGCTACGGTGTCATCTATTGTTGTAATTGCTTCTTCTGAAATTTGAGTTACATTGGACATATTGTCAATTTGGTTGACCAGATCAGAGTCTGCGTTTCTTATGTAGAGGCGATTCGAAAGCCACATTTTTTCGTATTTCAATAGCGAAGTTGGGGTTAATGACCGTTGTGCTTGGAGAATATTGAAAACAGCTTCCTGGTCAGTGTCAGCTAAGCATATTAGAGATTCCCGAATTATCTTTGGTGCTTCAGCTGGGTTTTTGCCATAACTGGGATCTGAGAGTTCTTCTTTAATTTCAGCTAATGTTGGTGCTGTGCTTCCAAACGAAACATAGATATTTGCAGTTCCACCATTTTCGAGTCGAGTTTTGAGCTTTGGGCTTACAATATGAGTATTTACATAAAAAATAACCGACAAAAAATAAAAAGTGATAACTTGAAACCTCATCTTAACAAAAACAAATCAAGCAATAAAAGCTAATTTTAGCATTGGGTATTTATTTTTATGTTGTATAAATTGTCACATTTTACTATTGTGTTATAGGACATTATGTTTCAAACAATAATAGATTATTGTATTCACAACAAACAAATTTTTTCATGGTTATTTTTTTACGCAAGTCGTTACGATTTGTTTTAAAAAATATACAAATGAACGAATAATATTTGTCTTTAAAATATTTGATGAAAATCATGTCAATATATTGGTTATTTAGCGCAAACTTTGTTCATGGTTAATGTTAAGGTTAGAATAAAAATTACTTCAAAAATTATTTTGGTTTTCAAATTATGCAGCTATAGCATTCCGAAAAATCCAACGTACTGCTGATTTACCCTTCAAAATTAAAATAAACGATATGAATATCAGTGAAGCCCAAAAACTTTAAAGCAATCGGGACAATTAAAATGCAAGTCAACTACATTAAAACCATTTGCAATTTTATTTCCAATAACAAGTATACGTGCCAACAAATACAAATACTTTTAAACTGTTATAGTGATACATATTTATTAGCTGCGTACTTTGGGCATAATAATTTGGGCATACACATTGACATTATTTGTATACTACAAAATATCATTTAAAAATCAATTGGCTTTTAATTACTTGAAAAACAGTCACGAACATGAATGCACAAAGTCGATAACTAGACTAGACCATTTGAAAAATATACTTATGCGGTTCAAGTACCAAGCAAGTTAGAGCCATCAGCAACCCAACCAAAAGCAATAAAAATACCACTTGAATATTCCCAGACATGGTGGGTTTTGTAGGCGGCTCATTTTCTTTTCGTCTTACTAGGTCCGTTTTATTTATTAAATCTGACCACCAATCTAGCAATCCAGAGGATTGAACCAACAATGTTCTTTGAATTAAAGTTGATGATACTGCACCTCCAAATGCAAAGTTTAAAAATGATTTAAACCGACTTGTACCTACATCTGAGTGTTTTCTATACAAATAAAGTATTCTGGAAAATTCTTGTGCTTCATAATCCGGTAAAACCCAAGCCGTTTTATTACACTTCTTCAAGCTGTCAAGAATAATAGCTTGCTGCTTTTCCCAAAAACCAGTTACCCAAAATTTGAGGGATTTTTTTAAGTTCTTCTAAAGTTATTAAGCCAACTTGCAGTAGGGGTCTTAACACATTCAGTGGCTCGTAAAGCATTTGGTAAAACTCAGAGTAAATTTTTGTAACATTACACAGATAGTCAACATAACCTTTTTCTTTTACAACAAAATTCTTCGGCGCATACGAAAATCTCGATTCGTATCGTCGGATCTCTGTATCTGCGAGAAAATGCCAGGCACCATTGCTTAAAAGTGCCGCAAGTTGTTGCCCTTCATCATCCATTATTGAACTTGCCATAATATGTTTAAAATGTGGTAAGGTATACTTCACTGTAACCAACTTAGTGTATACATTGTAGCCATGCTCCAAAAGCTGATTAATTGACTTGAATTCCAATGGTTGTTTTGGTAATACTATATTATACATGTTTGTGCTTTTAAAAGCATTACTTATTATAAGTCCTCCCAAAAAGGTCCCAGACATTACAAACCTTAAACATGTAACCTTAGTAAATTTTTCTGGAAATGGATCGCCTTGCTCTAAAACAACTTTAATAAGGCATATAACTTCTTCTGAAACATTCAGCGTGAGCCAGCGTCCTCGCAGCAGGTTCATTGCAAATAAAACTATTCCTGATACAATTAAAATGGAAATCCACAGATTGCTTTGAAACACAGACAGAAACTTCCGCAGTTCTAAAGTTTCAAACCCTCTGGATCCACAGCTGACGAAACGAAGTGAGCCAAATTTACTCTCAACGATTAAAGCTACACTTTTTGTGTAAACAGGAAATTCGGCTAGGTCACCTCTTCTAGTGAGCAAATGAGTTTTCCATATTAATTTTCGAGCGGCGTTGGGATAAATCTCTTCGCTTATTGGGGTCACATTTCCTAGTAAATTGATAAGTATGGAAGTATAAGCAAATGCGAGAATTTGAACGTTGTCTGAATACTTGGTCTTCATTTGATTCAAATATTTAAGTGGTTTAAGCATAGCTTTAGGTTCCGCGGTTTGAAAAAAGGGCATTTGGGTGCACAAACTGAATTCTTTATGAGCATACTTACACTCGAATTGTCCCGGCCATTGATTGTCAATTAGGATGTTGTTCAACGAATGAAGATATTTGAATGAAAGCGAGTCGATTGACAATGTTGTATTTAAAAATAGTATCGGGCAATCTATGCAATAAGTAATATGACTAAGTGAGGAAATATTGCAATGCGGATTCAAGAGATCGAAGCCATTTTTTTCATTGCAGATGATTTGTCCAGTAATGTGAACATAGTTTTGAGAATAATATCCCGTTTTCAATTCAGGGGCACCGATTAAACCAAGACGAAAATTGGTTACCCAGTTGAGCAAATCAACGGATTTGAAATCGTGTGGTTTTTTGAAATCCAGAAAGAAGTGAAGATTTGGTCTGGAACTTGGCGAAAACATGAATTTAAACTTATAATAGTAAAAGCTCAGAAAGCCTGGGAACTTATGATTTGTTAAAATACTTTTTGGCATTAGTCGGCTCACTTGAATTTCGCACTGCCATGGTTTTGATTTTAGGAGAAAGGTTTCATGATGTAGTTAAACACAAAACTCTGTATCGTGTCTGCCAAGACTAAACGGGGCGTAGAATTTTGAGTTTGGACAGGTCTTCACCAAATAGTGTTTTTCAGAGATGAAATATTTTGAATACTTGGACATATTTCCATGTACGAATTCAGTTGGCACTAGCATTGGTTCTAGACCTGTAGTTCTCCATGGAAAAGCTTTGTGGTTGCTAAGTCCTACTACTAATTTTCGAATAATTGTGGGCGCTGCCGCAATTTGTACTATGTCTGCACTTTGCCAATTGTCTATAAGAATAAGACAATGATTATTTTGAAATCCTTTTAGCATGTTCTTAAATGATATGAATATAGACTTTAGTTCTGATGACATTTGGTATGTTTCCTTAAACGTTTTGGCTATTTGATACTCGTTCGCTCCAAGAATGTTAGTTATATCTGGAAAATCGTTAGGATTTACATTCTCTACTGATAAAAAGCGTAGGTTATAGTAATCAGATAAAGCTTTTGTTTCTTTGAATATTACTAACGCAACTAATAAGCGTTGGAAACGAATAATAAGCAATGTTGTCATCGTACTTATATTATGAATCGGTTTCCTAGCAAAAGCACTTTACAGGAATGTGGGTCAGAACAGAACTACAAAGAAGTCTAATATTCTCTAAAGTTCACGTAAGCTATTACTCTACTTGGTCAAAAAAACTTATGGTTTTGTAAGAGGAAATGAGCCAGGTTTAATTACGTATCGAATAATACATAAATTTACGTATGTATGTATGTAAGTCGATATGTATATATGTATGTATATACCTATGATCCAACTAAACTACCATTTTTTATTGATGGTTGGATAAAGTAACGCGGAAGCTTGATAATTATTGGATAAATTATTTACAAGTATAACGAGAAGAATTTAAATTTGGATATATGACTGCCAACAGTGGTGAATCATGAGATTTATATCAACATTTGCCAATATTTACATTCGTTTAAGTTTAGGTATCTGTTTGTATATCAGACATTTAAAATGCTTGTGACCTCCATATCCACAGGGGCTGCATTGGGTCTGAAAATCCCTCCATTGTAATCAGTACCTGATCCTCATTCAGAATCTATACGAAAGAAACTGCCAGTTAAAATGCATGTTACCTTGTGACCTCGATAACTCAGACTAGGGGTATTTGGATCTCAAATCCAATCCCATGGAAGGTTGATCCAAGGTGTCTGCCTACAAAGTTTGAAGTTAATTTGATTAGTAGTTTTCAAGAACTCTTGTCTTAAGACAGACAGGATCGTAATTTCATTAACTCCCTGCTTGGCGATTTCATCAAGTTTAGTAGTTAGGAGAACAGGCAAATAGGAAAAAACCTATATATGTTCGTTCACTTTGCGCATGCTTTAAAAAAAGTGTTTATAAGGAACTTGCATTTTTTTCAATCCCCAGGTGTAGTCTTTAGGCCCGTTATCAGGTACTTCTTTATTGATTGGTTCGGCAACATTGTCGTCTATTTTGACAATGGCTTCTTGTCTGATATAATTTACATTGGGGTTATTAGCAATTTGTTGGACAAGTTCTATTGGCTATTTCTGTGACCAGTTCAAAGTTTGCGTCCTGAATGTAAAGTCGATTGGAAATCCACAGTGTTTCGGAAAAAATTGGGGAGGATCCCGTTCGCTGTGTTTGTAGAGTGTTTATAAGGCTGGCTTGTTCAGTATTTGCCAATTGCATTAAAGAATCCCGAACGATATTTGCCCTATGGGTGGGTGTTCCACTGGAGCGTTGCGTTTTTGTTGCATCTAGTGTGGAGGCTGTACTTCCAAATGAAACTAAAATATTTGCTGTTCCTCCGTTTTGAATTTTTGCTTGGAGTTTTGGATCTATCTCTTGAGAAGCTACGAAGTACACTATTGTGATTTCAAAGAAAAGTAATAAAACAAGACTTTGGCTGTACATTATAAGCAACACGTATGCAAATAAATTGAACGGTATAAAAGGTTATTGTCTTGACTCGCCTGGCTTTAGTTTTCAAAAGCTAAGAAGTATTAAATGTATCTTTATTTGGTATCTTTACGAAGTATTTTAAAAAGTAGATCATTTACAATGATTGTCATTGATACTGTGTATTCAAACAGCAAGTTACTTATATATTATAAAAATGAAACTGTTTTCTTTCAACCACAAAATTGTTTTTTAAAGGTTGACTTCGACTTATTGTTCATTTAACATTGTGTGTGTTTGATATCATTATTCTGGATTATTGAAGTTCCTCAAATTTTGTACTTTGTTCCAATGTTTACTACTAAACAAACTTGTAAAAATCGAAAATTAAAAGTGCAATTTTGAAAGAAATTTTACGTTTTTTAAATTCCAATTTGAAAGTATTTCATAGTCGTATAAGTGCAACGACCATATGACCAAAATTACATGACTAGCACATGCGTTTAATATTCTACATTTTAGAAACATTATTATGAAAAAAATCGGGTTTCGTAAAGAAAACTGTACATTGATTTATGAATTCATTTGTTTATTTATGGATTCATTTTGGCCAACAATTAGGTAGATCGACATTTTTTTTCTTTTTGAAGAAATATATTGCCTTCATTTATAAACAGTTTTTAATGATCTAAACGTCAATGAGAAACATATAAAATTTAATGTACACTTGTGATTTGGATTGTTGAATTTCGAATTTTAACAAAAATAATGGAATATTCAATTCTAAAATTATTAACTTTTGGTACTACTGTAGCAATGCAAGGGTACGCTGACAATATTTTGAGTAGTTATCATGGCTCCAAAATATCTGCATATACGTGTATCTGTTACTTTGGTTATTGTTTCTAGATATGGAGCTAAGATTCTTCCTTTAATTACACGTTTTACTAAAAAAATGACAAGAGATTTTTAATGACAGAATGCAAGATGCTTCACATGAGCTAAAAAGAGTAACATGACAACAGTTTGATAATACGTATGATTTTTTATTCATTCATTAGCTGATTTTGTACCAATATAATAATTTGAATCTTACAACTTCCATATTTAAACAAGTGGTATTAAAATATCTACAACAGGTTAATCAACAAGTTTAGTTACTAAATGACTTGTTATGCCATTTGATATACATTCGTTGTTCGCTCGCAAAAATATAATAGTCTAAAATCAAAATCTCCCCAACAACATACTAAGGAACACAAAACCAGTATATTCTTTCAAAAACTTAAACAAACCATATAAATAGTTTACTTTTTTCCAGTTAATATAGCCGTCTGAGCATTTATAGCTTTCAAAGCGTTGAACCTCCCATACCCAACTAAACTACTAGGAACAGTACCTTGAGGATTATTTTGACCGTCACACCACCCAGAATAATTTACTGTTTGATCTGTATTTTGAATAATAATTTCCTTCACTTTTTCTAGCGTCAAAGTTTTATCCCTCGTAAGTAGCAATGCAACAAGTCCAGTTAAATGAGGTGTCGCCATTGACGTCCCATTCATCAACAAATATTTAAATTTTGAGGTGTCATGATTTGCGGATAAAACATTCACTCCTGGACCTACCACATCCGGTTTAATAGGGCTACCTGGTCTTGAACTAAATGGTCCCCGGCTCGAGAAACCAGCAAGTTGATCATCCTTATCAGTAGCTCCAGTTGTAATAACTGATTCAGATATACCAGGTAAACCAATAGTTCGGCATAATGGTCCGCTGTTACCAGCAGCTGCGACCAAAATTATTCCAGCCTCTTTTGCAGCTTCGAGAGATTTTTCAGCCGAATATGGCAAATTTTGAAGAGACATGTTGATAACGTGCGCTCGTTTAGAACAATCTGGATCGCTACCATCGGCCTTGAATGGGCAAATGAAGAACTGCATACATTTATCGAATCCAGTCTCTGTACAGTGCTCCTTGACACACATTTGACATTGTATATGTTTGGCTGCAGGGGCTACACCAATTCCTTTTTTGCCCAATATTGTTCCCCTAAAATGTTAAAAACGGTAAGTCACTAAATAGTTCTCAATAGTTTTGATCTCCAATAAACGCAAAAGAACAAGTCCGAAATACTTTTTTCGGAATCAATGAACTTATTTAGTGCCAGCATTGTACTTTATAAGATCACTCATTGATGATTTGGGATGAAAGTCTGTCTGTCTGTCGATCAGTCTGTCTGTGGTCGCATTATCTTCAAAACGCCTTGACCAATTGACATGACGCTTGGTGTATACATTTCTATGGTTCATTGGAAAAAGCCTATTGATTCTGGGCTGAATCGGTCTAACGGTTTTTGAGTAACGGCCAATTTACGGTTACATGTTTTTAAATAGGTGATTTTTTTAATTGTACCAATCGATAGATTAAATTATTGGTGTCAAACGTTGTCACAAGAACAAAGTCTAAAACTCCATAGTTTTTTAAATATGCTCGTTTAGACAAGTGATTTAAAAAAAATGACAAATGTTCAATATTTTTATATGATGGTGTTTAATTGATCAATTACAATTGGTCAACTGAATAAGTGATTATTCGCCGGCGCAACCGGCTTTCGTTTTTACATTTTATATTACTTTTGGCACTTATTTACCTCATGTTTACATGATTTATTTTTAGTTAACTTTAGTTCAATACATATAAGCAAATCCAGGTAAAGCTTTGTAAAAGGATTAAGCAAAATACTCGATGATGACTTGTTACAGATACAAAATACACTATTAAAAACTGAGTTTTACACTCGAATTATTCATCTTAATACCCGATGTATATATTTCGAAACTTTGGATAAACATGATTTGTGGTTGAACTTGCTAAATAGGGCAGGGTTTGAGCCAAACATGGTACACCATGTTGAATTTGTCCAAAAAATAATTTTAAAATATAAAACAGGTCAAGTAAGTTTGCATTGTTTTAGAAGTTAAATAGTAGGAGGGATCTTAAGAAACCCTTTCACGCAAAGGACACAAATTAAACACCAGAATTCAAGAATTGTTACCGTTTAGTAATAACAGGGAACTTTTCAAAAATAGTCTTGATAGTAACAACCCTTCTACTCTAATAGCAAATTGCGAAAACATCCACAAAGTACCATTGAGGCACGCAATAAGTAATCTATCGAGTGTATAAGAAACCTATGCATTAATATAACACCAAAAACAATTAGTTAAATATCGCCAAATTATATATTATCGATACTTTTTCACTAACCAAAAAACCTCACGGATATCGAATTTAATGCTTTTAGATTTCCCTTAATAACTGTAAAGATATAAACTCAGACACATAACGATACTCCAAACATTTAAAACAAAAACTTACGTGACATGTGTGCCATGCGCAAGCTGTCCTGAAACAGCTTCTACTTCCCCTTGAAATGGGTTATAATAGCCGTACTCTCCACCGAAATAGTTATCTTTAAGTGCTTCATGTTCTAGATTGCATCCACTATCCGCCACGCCCACAACCACACCTTCTCCAGCTTCCTCAGCTCCTCCAAGAACTTGCCATGCTTCAGGTGCTTGAATTTGTTTCAATCCGTAAGTGTAATCCACAGGGCCATTATCAGGTCCTTCAGTATTCAGTGGCTCGGCCACAGTGTCGTCTATTTTCACAATGGCTTCTTCTCTGATATCATTTACGTTAGGGTTATTGGCTATTTGCTTGACAAGTTCAAAGTTTGCATTTTTAATGTAAAGTCGATTGGAAAGCCACAAAGTTTCGAAAATAGTTGAAGAGGATCCTGTTCGCTGAGTTTGCAGCATATTTATAACACTAGCTTGGTCAATATTGGCCAACTTCATTAAAGAATCACGAACTATTTTTGCTTTATCAGTGGGAGATATACTAGATCGTTGTGTTTTTGTGGCTTCTAGTGTGGGGGCTGTGGGTCCAAATGAAACTAAAATGTTTGCTGTTGCCCCATTTTCAATATTGGCTTGCAGTACTGGATTTATCTTTTGACAAACTACCAAGAAATTCATCTTGTTTACCCAGCAAAGAAGTAAAATAAAGCTCCAGAGCCTCATTATTGTAAAAGTACACAGAAGCTAGCCTTGTTATTTGTTTGGATTTTATGTACTCTATTTTGTTGAATAAAGAAGTATTACGATGTTTAAAGTTTCTCATAAAATATGTATTTTCACCATTTTGCCTGATGTTGTAATAGTACGATAAACAAGTGACTTTTTAAATTTTATAAATATAAAGCAGCCTTTTATTCCACATGATTTTTCGAAATAAAAAATGCTTTTGGTAACCATTTTGACTGAACTGTTTATTCAAAGCTTCATTGTTCTTTTACCATTGTTTATTTTAAATAGCATTGGTTGTACAGAGAACATCAAGCACGTATAAAATAGATACAAGATTAAATAAAATTTTAAGTGATTCCATTTTTTTTTCGTTCTGTGAGCAAAAATTGTATTCGAAGAAAAACGATTTTTAATAATACTATGAACAAAATTACATGTATTATAATATCCTCTATTCTGTACACATCATTTAATATCCAAGGTTATTCTTTGTTTCATAACTAAACAACAATTAAACAGTTCAAATTTATGTTTAGACTTTAGTTCATTTTCAAAACATTTATTTGTTATCACAGTAATAAAATACAGCCAATCAGATCATTCAAAAAAGAGTTAATTGAAGGTTAAAATCAATTAAAGCAGAAAATTTATTTTTTCCCGGCCAGCATCGCCGTCTGAGCATTTATAGCTTTCAAAGCATTAAACCTCCCATAACCAAACATACTATTTGGAACGGTACTATTAGGAACATTTGGACCATCACACCATCTCGAATTACTTAAAATTGTAACTTGGTCTGTATTTTGAGTAATAATTTCCTTGACTTGCTCTAGTGTCAACGTTTTATCCCTCGTAAGTAGTAAAGCAACCAGTCCAGTTAAATGAGGTGTCGCCATTGATGTCCCATTAAACAATATATATTTAAACTTTGACGTGTCAGAATTTGCCGATAAAACATTCACTCCCGGACCAACAACATCAGGTTTTACAGGGCCACCTGGTCTTGAACTAATTGGTCCCAAGCTCGAAAAACTAGCAAGTTGGTCATCTTTATCAGTAGCTCCAGTTGTAAATACGTTCTGAGATATACCTGGTAAGCCAATGGTACGGCATAATGGTCCATTGTTGCCAGCAGCTGAAACCAAAATTATTCCAGCCGCTTTTGCAGCTTCGAGAGATTTTTCAACTGAATACGGCAAATTTGCAAGAGACATGTTTATAACGTGCACCCGTTTGGAACAATCTGGATCACTGCCATCGGCCTTAAATGGGCAAATGAAAAACTCAAGACATTTGTCAAATCCTTTCTCTCTACAATTTACGCTTACGCAAATTTGACATTGGATATGTTTGGCTGCAGGGGCTACACCAATTCCTTTTTTGCCCAATATTGTTCCTCTAAAAGAAAAAATTATATTATATAAAATAACTATTTTGAAAAATGATACCGATTCTGGGACTCTATAGTTTTGAAAACAGTAGCTTACGTGACATGTGTGCCGTGTAAAATCTGACCTTCAGTGTTCCCAGGTAATGGGTTATAATAACCGTAATCACCACCAAAATAGTTGTCTTTAAGTGCTTCATGTTCTAGATTGCATCCACTATCTGCAACTCCAACAACCACACCTTCTCCAGCTTTCTCAGGTCCTCCAAGAACATGCCATGCTTCAGGAGCCTGAATTATTTTCAATCCGTAAGTGTAATCCTTCGGGCCATTATCAGGTCCTGTTGAATCGATTGGTTCAGAAACAGTGTCGTCTATGGTAAAAACAGCTTCTTCTGTGATTTCATTTACATTGGGGTTATTTGCTATTTGTTTGACTAGTTCAAAGTTCGCGTTTTCAATATAGAGTCGATTGGAAAGCCACAGCGTTTCGAAAACCGTGGGAGAGGCTGATGTTCGCTGTGTTTGTAGCATATTGATAACATTGGATTGATCAGAATTGGCTAATTGCATTAAAGAATCACGAACTATATTGGCTTTTTCGGCGGGAGTTCCACCAGATCGTTGCATTTTTGTTGCTTCTAGAGTTGGGGCTGTACTTCCAAATGAAATTAAAATATTTGCTGTTCCCCCGTTTTCAATTTTGGCTTGTAGTTCTGGGTTTATCTTTTGAGAAGCTACGAAGGAAATCATCGTTGCTACCCAGCAAATAAACAAAATAAGACTTTGACGGTACATTTTTCTATCAACGCATACCTGTTCACTATCAGAGTAGCACTTTGTGAACTAAACCGTTATCCTTACTACTCGTTTGGTTTTAATCCTTTATAGTTTAGACGAATTAAGTAGTTCTGAAATATTTATTAAAAAATAGGTCGTTTGCACTTGTGTTAATGATTTTGTTTTAAAATAGGCAATATACTTATGTTTTATGAAAGTGAAACGAAAAAAAAACTTTCCTTCCTGAAAACAATTACAGTTTTCCTTGCTTAGCATTTTCACTTTGTTTTATTGTTTCGTTTCAATGACACAAATTGTTTACGAATATAAATGAGCATTGGTTACAAATGACCACTTTGTGAATAACAGCATAAAATATTTGAATTCGTTTTATTTTATTTTACCAAATTTTTTAGCATTTACAATACAGTAAATGTTGGCAAACATTTATATTTTGTAAGTAAATAATCAATAGAATTCAACGAGCGTTTAGGATAATAACGTTTTATTATTAAAATAATAAAACGTTATTATCCTAAACGCTCGTTGAATTCTATTGATTATTTACTTACAAAATGATTACCGAGTGGAAAAACTTAATTAAAAACATTTATATTGTAAGTGAACTTGGTTATTGCTCAAGTTACCTGAAATTTATGTCGGATAAGTTTTAGTATTTTAAGGTTGGATATTTATTGCAGCAATTTTAGACGGTTCATATAAATTGTTTTTAGGCAGAACATGATTTTCATCTTTCAGATTTAATCATGATTTTGAGAATAATGTACAGCTGGTTTTTAAATACATACAAGTATTTAATTTGAATGTGTATTTATATGTGTACGTTTTAGAAAATTTAGGTTTAATTATAAAATAAACCGATAAACTATCTCCTTTACTGATGAGTTTTTATTTTGATTACTGCATATATGTTGGTTGCAAAATGGAGGAATAATAAAATTTTCAGGATGACAAAAAAATTAAAGTGAAGATTACATGAATAAAAATTTAATCGCAGTTTAGGAATGTTTAATAAAGATTTGAAAGTTTTTAGTCAATAGAAAGCAGACAGAAAATAATACACGTAGGCGGGTATCAAACAATTGTGATTCGTTGTGATACGGAAAGCAAAACAATAATATTGTTTTAAAAATTTAGTTTTTTTAAAGAGGTTCAATGAAATATTTATAAGGAAGTGCTAAGCCTCAAGTAATTTTAGGTGAGACAAATAATTCAAACGAGTACATCAAAATTTAATACATGTGAAGGAGAAGAGGGTGCTTCAATCCTTCACTTGGTGTTCTCTTTGCTTCAGCGAGAAGAGGGAATTATTCTACATCATCTTTTCTCAAAGAGGATAAACTCGAATAATTAGAAGATGAAGGCAAATGATACCCTTAAACGTCAACAGCTGTCAGCCAGCTCTTTTTAGTGTTCTAACACAATAAGTTTTATCTAAAATAAAGTCCTTTTGACGTAACCGGTTTGTGTGCAGTAGGAAAAGACACAAATTTTTTGAAATCGATTATTTTTTTCAGAAAACCCTCTTCAATCCTTATTTTATTGTTTGTTTTGAACACACTTGCAAAAATACGTTAAATAGTTAAATTTAAAATCAAGGAATTAACCATGAATTTTCAATAATATTCCGATAAAATTCGATTAAAAGTAAGAAATCACAAAAGCGATAATATCAAATGAATAAATGGATTTATTTCTTCTCAGCCAATATAGCAGTCTGAGCATTTATAGCTTTCAAAGCGTTAAATCTCCCATACCCGAACAAACTATTAGGAATGCTACCTTTAGGAATACTATTACCATCACACCATACTGGATCACTTAACCTTACTGTATGATCTGTATTTTTACTAATAATTTCCTTGACTTGCTCTAGCGTCAACGTTTTATCCCTCGTAAGTAATAAAGCAACTAGCCCAGCTAAATGAGGGGTTGCCATTGACGTTCCATTCATCAACAAATATTTAAACTTTGATGTGTCATAATTAGCAGACAAAACATCCACTCCCGGACCAACCACATCCGGTTTAAAAACGTCCTCCGGTCTTAAAAAGTCTGATCCCAGGCTCGAGAACATAGCAAGTTGGTCATCCTTATCAGTAGCTCCAGTTGTAATAACTTCGTCAGATATACCTGGTAAACTAATGGTACGACATATTGGTCCACTGTTACCAGCAGCTGAAACCAAAATTATTCCAGCCGCTCTTGCCGCCTCAAGAGCTTTTACAGCTGAATATGGCAAGTTTTCAAGAGACATGTTTATGATGTGTACTCGTTTAGAACAATCTGGATCGCTACCATCGGCCTTGAATGGGCAAATAAAAAATTGAAGACATTTGTCAAAGCCTAACTCTGTACAATTCCAGCCGAAACACATTTGGCATTGTACATGTTTGGCTGCAGGGGCTACTCCAATTCCTTTTTTGCCTAATATTGTTCCCCTAAAAATTAAAAAAGTTTGTAAAACTACATCGTTTACCTAATTTTGCATTTGATTCATCCTATTAATAAGACAAAAATATAATGGAATCACGTAATATGATGTAGAGCTTACGTGACATGCGTGCCGTGTAAAAGCTGACCTTCTGCATCGTCTTCCCCTTGATATGGGTTATAATAACCGTAATCTCCACCAATATAATTATCTTTAAGTGCTTCATGTTCTAAATTGCATCCGCTGTCCGCCACTCCCACAACCACACCTTCTCCTGCTTTCTCTGGTCCTCCAAGAACTTGCCATGCTTCAGGTGCTTGAATTCGTTTCAATCCGTACGTGTAATCCACAGGACCATCATCCGGTCCTGTGGTGTCGACTGGTTCAGAAACAGTGTCGTCTATTGTAAAAATAGCTTCCTCTGTGATTTCATTTACGTTGGGGTTATTGGCTATTTGTTTTACAAGTTCGAAGTTTGCGTCTTTAATGTAAATTCTATTGGAAATCCACAAGGTTTGGAAATTTATTGGAGATGATCCCGTTCGTTGTGTTTGTAGCATATTGATAAAGCTAGCTTGATCATTGTTAGCTAATTGTATTAATGAGTTGCGAACTATATTTGCTTTGTCAGAAGGGGTTCCACTTGATCGTTGCGCTTTTGTTGCTTGTAAAGTAGGGGTTGTACTTCCAAATGAAATTAAAATGTTTGCTGTTCCCCCATTTTCAATTTTTGCTTGAAGGTTTGGGTTGATTTTTTGAGAAGCTACGAGATATATTATTGTGAGTTCCCAGCAGAGAAATAAAGTAAAAGTTTGGCGGCACATTTTTACAACAACGCATACCAGTTTAATTTAAGAGTAGCACTTAATATTTTGAAATATATTTGAATATGCTATTTTTTAGCTTTAAATCCCCAAAACTAAAACGTATCAAGATGCTCTGAAGTATTTCATAAAATAGGTCAAATGCAATTGATTTAGTGATTGCTTTAAAAGATTGACCAGTAATTTTATTGTATTTAAGTGAATCATAAGAAACAATATATTGTTTAAAACTTATGGCTGCCATTGTTTAGCAATATGACTTTGTTTTATTGCATGGTTTGACAGATTCATTATGTGGCTTGGTCTATCAAGTTTCATAAAGTTTGATCTTATGTTATAAAGTCGCTAATTACCAAACTCAAGTAAGTTCTTGACTGCCATTTGTTTTTGAATTTCAAAATGGAAATGAACTCGTAGGTCATATGGGTAAACAATTAATTGCAAACAAAACTATTTGACCTGAAAATGAGTGTTCAACTCGGCATTATAAATTTATAAGTTGTGGAGTTTTTTCAAAAACCTGCTTCTATAAAAAGATCCATTTTCCCCCATTCAAACTTCCACAAGACCATATCGATTTTTTTAAATTTTTTTAAAAATATGAATAGGGATGAGTATTGATTAAAGACAATAACAGCTATTTCAACAGCTGCAACAAAAATTTTAAGAATTTTACGTTTATCACTTGTCAAAAACAATATAATACATGCATGTAAGCTGGCATATAGTAAATTTCAAGACAACTGACTTATATTTCGAGTGACCTGAATTAAATCTTGGATAAATTTTAGTATTTTAATCAGTGTATAGAAATCGTACGGGGTAAACGGATGTTGTTATAAGTTTACGAACGTTCATTGCTTCTATTTCATAAACAATACCACGTAAACATGATATGATTTTCTGAACTAAATCATGATATTGATGGTCAGCTCTTTCTAAACGAAACATGCTCACCTTAATTTACTACTGAATACGCATAATGTTTATTTCGATTGTTTCATACATAAACGAATAAAATGCTACCTGCTTAAGCAACACATAACCTTTAACCAGGCTATTATGTAAAGTTAGGCACATGTTGTTTTTCATTTAGCTACAATTACTCGTTTATAAACAAAATTTAAAATTTAAAAATCTCACAAAAAGCTTTTCTGTACAATCCAACAAAACATCATATATTTAGCACATAGTAAATTTCAATAAAACGATTATCACAAATTTAAGCGAAAATTTAAGTTTTCCCAGCCAACATAGCAGTTTGGGCATTTATAGCTTTCAAAGCATTAAACCTACCATACCCAAATAAACTATTGGGGACGGCACCTTGAGGAATGTTTTGACCATCACACCACCTTGGAAAACTTAAACTTACTGTTTGATCAGTATTTCGAATTATAATTTCCTTCACTTGATCTGGCGTCAACGTTTTATCCCTCGTTAGTAGTAGCGCAACAAGTCCAGCTAAATGAGGGGTCGCCATTGATGTCCCATTAAACAATATATATTTAAACTTTGAGGTGTCAGAATTTGCCGATAAAACATTCACTCCTGGACCAACAACATCAGGTTTAATCGGACCACCCGGTTTAGAAGTCACTGGTCCCATGCTCGAGAAAATTGCAAGATCATCATCCTTATCCGTAGCTCCAGTTGTAATAACTGCTTCAGAAAAGCCAGGTAAACCAATGGTATGACATAATGGTCCATGATTGCCCGCAGCTGAAACCAAAATTATCCCTGCTTCTTTTGCCGCTTGTAGCGATGTTTTGGCAGAAGGTGGCATATTTTGGAGAGACATGTTAATGATGTGCACCCGTTTGGAACAATCTGGATCGCTGCCATCCGCCTTAAATGGGCAGATAAAAAATTGCAGACATTTATCTATTCCAGCTTCCCTACAATGTGAATACAGACACATTTGACATTGCATATGTTTGGCTGCTGGGGCAACGCCAATTCCATTTTTGCCCATTATCGTTCCTCTAAAAGTTCAAAAAATAAATGCCATAATAAAGATGTGATAAGTCTCGATATCTAGTACTTTTGCTTAATACTCATATTCAGCTTACGTGACATGTGTGCCATGTAAAAGATGGGCATGATCGTCTTCGCCTTGAAATGGTTTATAATAGCCGTACTCTCCACCATAATAGTTATCCTTAAGTGATTCGTGTTCTAGATAACATCCACCATCTGCCACTCCCACAACCACTCCTTCTCCAGCCTTTTCAACTCCTCCAAGAACTTGCCATGCTTCAGGAGCCTGAATTATTTTTAGTCCGTACGTGTAATCGACAGGGCCATTATCAGGTCCTTCAGTACTGATTGGTTCGGCAACAGTGTCATCAATAGGTACAATCGCTTCTTCTACGATATCGTTAACACTGGGATTATTTGCGATTTGCTTGACAAGTTCAAAATTTGCGTCCTTAATGTAAAGTCGATTGGAAAGCCACAACGTTTCGAAAATAGTTGGAGCGGATCCCGTTC
The DNA here is from genome assembly GCA_034693345.1 of Entomobrya multifasciata. Classification (NCBI taxonomy): domain Eukaryota; kingdom Metazoa; phylum Arthropoda; class Collembola; order Entomobryomorpha; family Entomobryidae; genus Entomobrya; species Entomobrya multifasciata. Next base: position 32,619 of record JAQFXM010000347.1, read on the forward strand.
GCTGTGTTTGCAGCATATTTATTACACCGGCTTGATCAGAGTTGGCCAATTTCATTAAAGAATCGCGAACTATAGTTGCTTTATCTGCAGGACTTCCACTAGATCGTTGCATTTTTGTGGCTTCTAGAGTAGGGGTTGTGCTTCCAAATGAAATCAAAATGTTTGCTGTTCCCCCTTTTTCGATTTTTGATTGCAGTTCCGGATTTATCTTTTGAGATGCCACGAAACAAATTATGGTTGTTCCCCAGCACAGAAATGAAATAAATCTGTATAACCACATTATTGCAAAAACGCATACAAATATCCTTCGTAAATGTTTGGATTTAATGTATTATATTTTTTTAGCTAAACAATATCAAATCTTCTAAATTATTTAATACATTAGGTTTCATTTAAACAATTCGCAGTAGATATCTTTTTTTAAAGATGGACAAGAGAATAATATATTTAATGTAAGAAAAATCGCTTTTGTATGTTGGCATAACTTTTTAAATGAAAATTTGTCGTGCTTGCCGTTTTTACTTCATTGTTCATTTCATGTTTTATTGTGCTTTCATCATTGTTTCCTTTAATGATATATGATTTTATTTTACTAAAGCAAATTTGGGTACAATAGATATCAGCTTAAATACAAGTTTTTAATTTATTTACAAAGTTGTATGAATAGAAAAACATTTTTTATGGAAACTATTCGGATGAAACCTATTTATCATTATATTCTTCATTTCGTTAATAAAACCGTTTTAATTTAAATTCCTAGTTTATTTTAAATAATTATTTGTCATTTTTGAGCATCTTAAGCGTATGTCAACATTCTTGGTTAACGCCTAAATATTTGAAACATAAATTGAAGACGTAATCAAGAATATTTTTCGTCAGACATTCTAGCATTTTGATGAAATAGCTAAATGTGCAAAAAAAACCTCAAAACAGGCATAACGCAACACTTATTTCAGACCATGTCGGAACCAGTAATGTTACGTAAAAATTTGTGGTCTTAAACTGACCATGTATTTTTACCATGTATTTTTGAAATTTGTTGGAATAGAAAATCCCGTTCTGAAATAAATGTGGAGCAAATTTTTGTTGATCTCGTTCTTATTTTGGTTTGATGTTACGGTCAGATGGTCCACAGATTGTATATTTATTTATAACAGCAAAACGATTTAATGTTTAATTTTTAAACTAAAATATGCCTTTTTTCTCCATGTTTTTCTACTCGTAAACTGTAAGAAGAAGTACTACTAAGCGTTATATTCGTATAGCTGTTATAAAACTAATTGGAGTTTATAATAATAACTTTGTAATAGTTTTGCTACTTACCCGAACAATTTACACGCTGGAGTAAGATAAGTATTTTTTAAATCGATTCTCAATTTCCTTAGTCATTTTAATCAATATCGAACAGAAAATAACCTGGCCAATAGGAATAAAGTAATACGTAATCTAGCTTCTGTCAGTAATTATTTCCATTACCTGAGAAGCCGAAAAGCACAAGTAAGTATATCAGTGTTCTATTCTTCTTTCGTTAACTGTCAAACATGAGAATTTAGTAATGCTAATACGCTTGGTTAGTCTGTTCAGTGTGAAATTTTAAAATCATTTGGTGATTGAAAAAACACATTCAAATTTTAAGAAAATATTTGGGCTTTATTTCACACAAGGAATTTCTAAAAAATAAATACTTTGGCTTTTGGTGTTACTATATGCAAAAATACTAGTAAAATGTTCATCTCAAAACATATCTTGTTATTCTGCATTCAATTTGGCACAATGTGTCTCATGTCAGCTTTAAGTCCACCTGAATATATTACGGAAAGCGGAATCTCTATAGTGAATTCTTTTGCTGGTTGCATTATTCGAGTAATAAATTTTTCGGGCCTAGATTTAAATTTCTTTCAAGTTAACCAGCCAATTATTCTCCTTCGATACTTCTCGTTTCCAGACGAATTATTTTTATATCCTTACGAATGGAGATCTACTAAAGCTCAAAACTCGTATGAATGGATTACAGAAATGAGTTTATCTCGTCTCGGTTTTGAGGACTTTTATGAATTAAAACCAACAAAAATACCAATTTACGTGAATATTTCAAAAGCCTACATTGGACAAACAACAAGTGACCATTACTTTATACAAAATAAAAACATAAACTGCGAAGCAAATGTATATTATCAACCACCCAGCCAGCAAACTGACCCATCGTTATATATTCAAACCCCTGCAGGAATTCTTATAAAAGATCCATTGTGGATCAAGTATATGTTTCCTCAAACTAAATCTGAGTTAATGCTTACAGGTCACATAAACACGGTTTTAAAATATTCAATACTTATCTGCGAACCCAGTGAATATACAGGCTGTTTTAATCAGAATGAAAAAATTAAATGGATTGACACGGCTATTGGTTATCCGTCAATAGTGCGACAGTCTGATATTCTGTTGTATGTGCAACTATTTTCAAATCGTCAAGATCTCTACGTATACTGCCCTTACTGCAACGCTTGCAATCCTTACACTTTCATATATCTAACTAACTCTAATTTCTCTCGTTCAAATATATTGCCCTATTACGAAAAAGAGATGACTGAAATTCCAAACAGAGGATTATCAAGTATACACGTTCATCTACAAGTGTATATTTCACAATACGACGACCTATTAAAAACAAGTCGAATAACAAGTAGAGCAATTTTGGAACACATAACTGAAGTTCCTGTAACTGAAGCCCCATTTATATTATATCTCGCAGATATTCTGATTATTTCAGGTTTGTTTGGAAACAAAACATACCTAAATTACATCACACACTTTGAAAATCCTTATGCTGACCAGACGTCTAAACGTTGCAATACTTCTATCACAAGTCATCCCAAATTACACCAAGAAATTCAGAGATATTCTCCAAGTAGTCAAACTATGGTGCAAATAAATGGTTTACTACTTCGACAGCATAGACTACTCTTTGTTAGCTGTCACAAGGAACAAAGTCATTGGATACATCAACTTAAAGAATTAGTTGTTGTTTTTGACGAATATATATGGACTTTCCTAATCCTTTTTATTATATTTGTGGCCTGTATTTCGAATCATTTAGCAATTCAAAATATTCGGCTTTATAATTATCTAAATACTTTTTTCCAAATATATGCAATAATGCTTGAGCAATCGTCAAACATATTTGATAGTTCTAAATCCCGTAAAAAACTGGTATTCGTCTTTGCATTTGCCGCTATACCGTTAGCCATGAACATATTAGCGAATCAGTATAAAGGTGAAAATATTAATAGGCTTACACTGGAAGCTCCACTTATGCCTTTCGATACATTCGAGATATTGATTAAATATAAATTTAATGTATTTTCACGCCCAATTCGATTAGCTCAATATTCTTTCTACAGGGCTCATTTAGGAGTGGAACAGGACTATAATCAAACCAATAATCACGAAGCTTTTCCTATTGTTTCTCAGTTATGGTTTGAGAAAGTTATTTCAGCTGGAATTATAAATACGTTAAGTGTATTGAAAGATGAAATATCAGAACGATCTTGGATGTATTTAAACAACTCGGAAATGCATCCCGACTGGAATACTACGTCAATAACATCCTTGTTTCAAGAAAATACGTACAATTTAATGGAAAAGCATATGGACAAGTGCAAGAAATCAGCGGTAATTTTAAGTGAAGAAGATTCTATTCCAATGTATAACTCGCTGTTAGTAAAGCAGAAGCCGGTATATATTGGAAAAGAAATTATAAATGAGCACTTTAATGGTTATAAATTTTATGGACATTTGCCAAGTAGTATTATTGTAAGGGCAAAGTATTATTTTGAAACGGGTATTATAAATTGGTGGCAAGGATATTTTCGGTGGTCTCTTATGATGAAGACGAAAGTAAAGGAAGTGCATACTTTATGGGAACGAAGTATGAATGCTACAGTCCTGCAAGGTACAAGAAATAGAAGTCAAATTTATGGCCTTTGTTTAATACCATTAATTGGTCTGACATTGTCAATGGCTTTGTTCATAATCTTTGACAGTAAATTAGGCATACAAACTGGTCAATATCTTATAAAATATATTAACTGGCGTAGAACTCTGCTAGTTTTTCGGTTTAATAAAATTAAAATGATGATGTGTACTAATATCAATGTAGAAATAAATTGTTTAGATAATATAGATCCGAAGACTTTGAATGAGGTATGGGCTTGGAAACCGTAGAATAGTAACGACAGTGATATTTCACCAAATTTTTATTGATTATGATTATGGTCGTAAGAGCACAAAGTAGATAGATATTTTTATGCAAGACACTAATTTTTAACTAAAAATTGCATTTGTGTTTCATTGGAAACCATGGAAGATTTATAGCAATCTGAATGGAACACCATTGAGTTTGGTTATGTTATAATGTATGTTCTTGCAGAATAACAACGAAAATTCACATATATTTGGTATATGAGATACACAAGTAAAATTAAAATAAATAAACGGCAGATTTATGAAAGTTACTGCTTGCGATATTTCATGAATTATTCCAACCGATTGAACGTGTATGCACACGCATTCAAGAACATGGTTGGTGGTGTGATGATGCTCTTCAATCTGTGTTGTTTCACTACTGGTTAATTATAGATTCTAGGTGAGTAAACTGTTTTCTCTACATAATTATGCTTTATTCGAATTTAATACAAATTTTTCTTTTCACTCTATAAGCAATTAATTATGCCAGCCTTGCAGACTATAGACGACTATGTCAAGAAATAATATTTTAAATGCAGTTTTTTTGGTGCTGATGTTTCCCATGTTGTTGGTAGGCATATGCTTTTGCATTTATTCTGCCTTAATTTTGATGAAATAGTTTACCACCATCGCTTTGCTCTTCGTGGCATAATATTATGTTGCTGACCATCGTTCGACACCTACAATATAACTTCCTCCAGTCGTGAAATACAATGAAAATTGTACATTAATGGTGCACGCACCACACCTTTGTAGCTCAGAAGAACTAGTTCTTTTATTCGTTTGACATTGATCTTCAGTTTCAGGCAACCTGATGATCGTCTTCGTGTGATGCCAATACTACTGTAATTTTATGCATCTGATAAATTTTACTCAATGAATTTTGATACCTAGAAGTAGCATCCCTTCTGGCACACTCGGAACAGATAGACCAGTTCCTTACTCTGCGCTAATGTTTTTATGAAGATTTTATTGCCATTTTCCTTTGTTTTTACGAATTCTGTCAAAAAATCGGTGCGTTTTTTAAAAATAGTAAAAACACTTTCTTACCTTCATTGGGATGTTACCTATTCAATTAGTAGTTAGTTAGTTTCCTCATGAGGAGTTTAATAGACGGTTTCTGAGAGCAATGCTCGCCCGCCTTTATTCAATTAGTACGTAACGCTTAAAAGCGACTTTTCTGACACCATTCCACCCTATGTTAATATTACAGGGTATCCCATTCAACATTAGGGTAGACCACTTACCACAGACGGCGACAACCACCATCCCTCCTCCTGAAGGCGTTTCGTACTAATTGAATGGCCCCATATCAGATTTGCAATCTTGAAAAGCGCTCACATAGAGACAAGGGCGCAGAGTAAACAAGAAAAAGGATGAAATATTCTGTTCCGTATTTTGAATTATTTTAACGAGTCGATGTAGGCTCCATATAGGAGAAAATTTATGCTCGCAGGTTAGTATGTATGTCAATGTTACCATTAGGATAAATGTAGCGTAAAAATGTGTTCCAGGACGATAATAGCTATAACAAAATCCCTTCCTAAAATTTGGTCAAACTTGAGATTCGGGCAATGTTCCACGCATGCCCATATAGTGACTTTAGTTAGACTGACTTTGACGAGTGAAAGTTTTCAAAAAGGATATAAATACAGAATTACTTACTCACTTATTATACAGAATTTTCGAAATCATAAAAAGCTAATATTAGTAAATATTGATGATGTAAGTAATAATGTCAGTGTTACTATACATTATCATCAAAGCTGATTTTTTGAAAGAAGATACTCAATGAAAGTGCTTTTATATATGTTCAAAAGATGCTAAAAACTAACGTAAGCGAGAATGAGAGCCATTCAAATTTCTATCGTCATCGAATCAGGGTTTTATAATGATGTGTTGTTTTGAGTGCTGTGGTGTATAGTACAGGGGAAATGGGGAAAGCTTTGAAAGCCGAGAAGTGGTATACTTTGTTAAAGATACTAATCGCCGTGACATGCAGGGCACGCACTATGAAATGATGCGTTTTGAACTTATTCTGCATGTATGGAATGGTATAGTATTAGGGCCTGTGTATGTTAATCATGTAGTGTTTCTGCATTAAAATCCCATTGGTGCGCGGAACAAACTTGAACAGAATATAAATCAGGCTACATGAGAGGAGACAGTTAACACAACATTTGAAGCGCTTCGCCGTTGCATTGTCGCTGTTTTTCTAGTTCTGATGAAAAAGTAATGCGTAAACGTAGATGGAAAATGGGGAAGCAACACAAGGCCTAAAACATGCTGATGTAGATAGATGTATAGTGACTTTTTTCATGATCGCATTAAACTTGGTAGCACAGAACTTGGGAAATCTTTCTCTATACTTCTTTTCTTGTCAACCTGTTTGAGATGCAAGATATTTTTCCACTTAAATATGTTGGCGTGTACACTTAAACACGATGAGTTACGAAAATGACATGACTTATTGATCGGGTTTTAGTAATTGCAGAGGAGATTCTGAGAACGATGATCTTGAGACAATATAGACGTTGACAAGTTCTTCCGGCGAGACTGAGGTCAAGTCAAGGTGACTTTGAATAATTTGAATTTGAAGTGAGCACATGTTTTGCTGAATACGTCATTGATAACAAGGAATAGTCTGGAAAAGTTTCCGGCCGGAGAAAGTCGTGATTTGTGGCTATTAACTTACTTTTCATCCGAATGTTTAAGTTGCATCACGCTTGCATCAACGCATAGTGTATAAGAACAATCATTAAAAGTATTTACCGGTAACTGTGCCGCCGGATGATTGAGTTTCGTCGTCGTAAACCACAACGACATGACATTTTGGTCAGACAACGAGTCCTTCATATGAATTCCAACAATTTCGTCCAACTTTCGCTACAACAATCGACGCAGTCCTCAACCCTATTTGACATCTTCGTTAATGCTGAGTTTTAACAAATCTACTCAAGTTATCATACTAACATTTTGCAATTTACTTATAATATATATTCCTGAATGTGGTCGCTCCATCAACTTCTGTAATTATTTGATTCGTTATTCTAAAAATGTATGATAATTTACTAATTAATAGCGTTTCATAATTTTATTACTGATTCAAGAGTTCAGCTATTAGGAAAGCAGTGAATTTAGTATGTATAGTTGAGAAAATCAATAATTTTCAAAATTTAGGCCTGTCTATAGAAGACAGTTTTCTCTAGGTATTAAAATTGGTGGAATATCTATACTATATTGTATTGCATTGTTACAGAAAGAAACGGAACCTATTTATATCATAAAATGCTCCCCAACAAAAGCCCTAGAACATGCGTCTCCTCCGGTGCTACTCTGTCTGTCGCCGGTAACTAGTAGAACATGTCATTTCATTCCTCTTCCACCAAAACGACGATCTTTACCATTTCGGAAATGAATCGTTAGTGTTGACTTTCTCCACTTTTTACTAACTACTAAGAATATCACTCGCAACAGTACAAATGGAAAAAACCTGAAAACGTGTACAAAAAAGTTTTTCTTTCCTTTTGCTTCCAAATAACTTGTCGGTGATGATTTGACTTTCTCGACTCTTCTAGTAAAAAAAATTCAGACTTCCAGTAATAGTCAAGTCAACTTGTTCCACTTTCCCTCTGCTAATAATAATGAGAAGACAGATGTCGATGTCGACAAAAATGATGAAATGCAGCAATAGCATAGAGAAAAATATGTATTTCGTAGAGAAGTCTGTAGAGAGGACACACGAGCAGCAGATGTCAAGGACTTTCATCTACATTTTTTCTCTCCAGTTTCCAACATTTTTTTCTCCATGTAGTCTCCTCACTCGACTCAAGTCTGTCTATTTATACCTTTTAGAGTATAGTAACCAAAAAGCTGCTACATTCTTTAGCTCCATCTCTACACATCTTTTGTTTTCAATATGCACATTCTTTGCCTAAATTTTTTTATTAAAAAATTATTGTGAAATAGAAATGGATTGTTAGTAAAAGCATTACATATTATACAAATAGAACTTCATAAGTTGAAAGGATGCCTAAGGGTGACTTGTTGGAAGAAAAAGTGACACATAAGCAGGAACGCACTTTTAGCAAAAATGTCTGGCCCTGTCATTCTCATAATTTTAATTTTTTATTCTAATTAAAGTAAAAGCAAACCGTAGTAGCTATTCTTAAAATAAAGTGAGTCTCAGTATCAATATCAATTTATTCAAGAAAATTGGACGTACACATTTCACTTTTATACTTTTGTATATTGGGTTAAAATTGAATACATGCGTACATACATTATATGAACTTGAAAGAAAAGGTTTTATATTTTCTCTGATTCAATTTTCTTTTCTTGAAAAATACAATTTGTGCGCATGAAAATCTGCTGTGATTCTTATTGAATTCTTTCCAAGAATTCAAAACTACAGTCTATGGGAATACATGCGACGAAACTAATGTTTAAATTTACAAAGATTTTCCCTGGAGCGAATGTGAGTACTCACTCAGCAACTCAGAACAGCTGCTTACTAGGAAAATTTGAAGGAGAATTGAAGCCAGCGTACTATCGTACCATCATCATCTTTGTCACCCAGCATCACCGTTCAGCATCTTGAGACAAACTAAAATTGTTATCTTATTTTTGCCTTTTCTATTCCACGGGAGACTAAAAACTACTTGTTGGAAGTTGACACACAGTCAATGTACCATACCATGTACCTAACAATCCATCGGAGGAGGCATTTCAATTTGCGTAAACTAAAAATATACATTTTTTCTCTCTCAAGAATCAACTTCTATCTCGCTTGGGAAATTGTGGCTGCTTATTTCCTTCCCTTGTTGAATTGCTGAATATGTAGGTCTACTCTTTACTTTAAAAGTGGCGAGATTTCGTATTATATGCGGATGTAGAATAATAAATGCATGCAACTGTTGCAAATTGAAAAAATCTCCCTTTTCCCCGAAAGACCACTAGACTTTTGCTAGTGCTTTTCCTCCCATCAACCACTACCATATATACCTGTGCCATCGTTCTCTTCTCTTTCCACTTTGTATCTCTTTTCCTCCATCTGTTACTCGCAAAGTGGTAAGACGGGGATAAAAAAGCACCAAAGCGCAATACAGCACCAGTACCACCGCAGCACTTCACACATTATTTAGCATAATAAGTTCTTGTACATTATCATCTCTACCACACACAAAATATACATGCTAACTTCACAAGAGAAATAAAATGTGTATTAAATATGTGTACGTGTTATGCGAAATAGGCAAGGCTCCACTATTCGTTTTTATTTTTTTATGCTAAACTGCTCCAGGTTAAAAAAAAAGTGAAAGCGAAAGTAAAAACATGAAGAATATTTTTTGTACTCCCGGTACGTACGATACTTTATTCTTATGATATAAAGAGGATGATGATGATCAGTAGACAGCACAAAGGTGGATATTACAATTTGGGATATTTGTATCATGGAAATACATGGAGCATGATATATAGAGATATTTGATGCGATGCAGGATGAAGGTAACTTTGTGTAAAAAAAAGTTGAATATAGGAAAAAATATGCATACCTCATTTCCGTCCGAGTGACTCGAATAGGAAGCGCAGTCATCACATACTTTTAAGCCACATTCTGTACATTCCTTAAAGTACTCATCGGGCTTCATTGCCTTAACACAGACTCGACATCTCCCGGCATCCCCAGGTCTCCTGTTGAAGAATATAAAAAAGGAAATGATGAAGTATGGTAAAAAAGGATAAATAAAAATGTTAAAATTTTGAGAAGACGAGAGGAAAAAAGAAGAATGGAAATGGAAGTGTGTTGTGTAACCGCACGTTTTAAGATGTGTATACATTATATAAAATGTGTCAGTAAAAACGTTAGTGTATGCGTGTGTGGTTGATATTACAGCACAGTTGAATAGTCATCACATCATCATATTCATCATCTTGCATAGCCATTTTGTTCAGAGAGGTTGGTAAGGGAGTCTGTATAAAAATTGTTGAATGATAGGGTGTGTATACGGGTGTGTGTGAATGGTGTAATTCAATTTAAAAGTAATTTGATTTATGCTCACTTCATCATCAGCAGCAGTACAATGATTCCATGAAAAAAGTGATTTGCCAAGAGGCAGGCGAAAAAAAAACGAAAGAAAATAACGAACAAGGAGTTGAGTAAAGTGAAGAGAAGGAAAAGACGAATGGGAGGAGAGATGATGATAGTTGAGTTGAATTGCAGGGGAAAATGGAAATGAAGCAAGAAATAAGTTGATGCAAAAAGAAAGAAAGGAAGAATTACACCGGCAGTATAAATGGATGGGTGAAAGTAGCGGTAAAAAACTGGATACCGCTGTTAGTATTCTGAAGATCACTAACGATCAAGGCTACAAAAGAAAAGATCGATCGATCAAGGCTAAAAATACAACATGACATGACCATGAAAAGTGTACAATTGACAGATGACTTGTGTGTGAAGAGTAAAATTACTTTGTAAACTTGTGTTGGACAGTCATACAAAGAGGTTGTGTTCGCCATAATGAGACAAGGTAACGTTACAATTTAAAAGGATGTAAAGAGAGAACACAATACTGTGTGATGTAAATGTTCGTATATGTTTATAAACTTTGAGACTTGCAGACTTTTAGAGGGTTAGAAACACACAAATAGAGATTTTATGATAAAAGAAGGAAAATTGGATGGAAAACTAGTTTTCTTTTTTTATGCCGAGTATTGTTAGCATCAAGAAACGGAGACGAAGATGCTGGTGGTGGTGTAGTGATCATGTCTACCATAATTTTCTACTTTACTTTCCTTTTTCATATTCTATACTTCGATATGATAAATATTCTGTTTTTAAAAGAAACATTAGAGGATTAATAAGAAGAATGAAGAGAATATGGCGGAGGTTATATTGATGAAACGATGTACAATATTCCTAGAATGGTTTGTTTGTATTGTCTGTCACTGTCAATTAGTACAGTACTTACAAAAGTATTCAAACTTTTCTACAAAATAGAAATACGAACAGGTAAGTATTAATAATACTCATTATGCTATAAATACAAAAAAGTAGGTATATTTTATAAACTTTTTTGAGAAGCTAATTGGATAAAATACAGGGAAATCTAAAAATAATTAAGCCGATTAGTTCTACTGTGCTGGAAATACATATCCAAATATATTACAGGCATGATGTAAAAGGTTGTTAATCTTTAAAAAGGTTCGGGATTCTTTTGAAATGAAAAAAAACTATTGTTTATAGTTTCAAAACACATATAACTAACCCATCTGCATCATAAAGCATGGAATCCCTATTCAAAAAATTGGCAGAGATAATTTCGTTATTGTTAGATCTCTTTGTATGCAAACCCAATTTTCTGAAAGTGTATTCAAATATGGACCACTATTTTAAAAAAAAGTGATCAACAATGAATATTATTACAAAAAATAGTTTCTAAAAACCCTATTCAGATACTTTATATTGTGTTGGTAGCAGTCATCGAAGCAGGACATAGAATAATGGTGAAATCAAAAGTGCCATTCTAGGGGCTACTCTCTGACTGGTAGTGAAAAAGATTCATGAAGTGAAAGATGTGATGCTTCTGCTTTCACAAAAGGCTATATTATTCCATTACAATGCTGCTGGTGATTACATAATAGAAAACTAATGGAATCCAAATGATATGATTCTTTCGGTATGCGTGTTTTGTTTGCTAAACTTCTTTTGTTTGATAAACGCGTAAAAGCATAATATCGTCTGGTTTTATACATCAGCATCAGAAACGTGCCTCCTTTCACTAAAACTGGATTGAATATTTTTTACCACGATACGCATAAGCTGTATTTTGTTATGATTTCTTGATCCTATTAGTAAACTAACCATTCCTTAGTTTACTATTAGGATCAAAACAGCATATTATAAATAGATGGATAAATAATTGTATGGAAGAATAAAAAGATAAAAGTGGACCCTCAGTCGATACACAGACAATAGAAAAATAAATGCTACCTTTTGTCACTAACTATGGCATCAAGTTATCAGTTGAAATGTATCCCTCCAGCAAAATAACAAAACAAGAAGATCATGTGTCGTGTTATTTGATGAATGTGGACATTTACAACCTTCATCATCTCATCCGTCAGGATGCACAACAAGACCATTTCTACTGATCACATGACACAAAAGTGTTATTCAATCCGTTTCCCGACAATAGCGTGTCGTGTGAATATGTGTACTAATATGGGCTTATATGCTAAAAATGGCTAGGTAATGATTGCAATCATTCTGATGATACCCGAAAAGCTGTAATAATGTGTGAAGCCTTGTGAGTTGTGACATAAAAAATGTGGCATATGCTATTACATGTAGACTGACAGGAGGGAGGGTGATGAAAATTTTTGATGCTCAGTTTTTGTATTTCGTCAGTCAACCAACTCTCTTTTTTACAGACGGCACATTTACTTGTATACATCGAACGAATATAATGAATGTAGTGAAGCATGTATACTTTTGTAACGGTACAAGAGTTACATTATCATAGGACTACAACACACGACACTTTTCCTGTATCACGTGAGATTTTTATGATGTGCTGACGAAAGTGGACAATCAAAAGGTAAAAGTTGAATGATGGATTCTATTTTGAGAGAGATGTTTGTTTGGTTTATTGCATACGTCTTGTGCAAGACAAGCAAACTAGAACGAATGACGTCTTTCTGTCCAGACAATGTAAAAGAAATCCCTTCAAGTACAGTCTATTTATGATATTTAGAACAAACTATCAATTATAAAATATGTATAAATGTATGACGGTAGAAAATCTAAAAATCATTGCAGCAAACGTGTGGCAGTGACAAGATATGATGGAGTAGGTGTTTTAAGTGGGATCCAGTGTACACATGAATTGTCGTCATCACCTTTTGAAAAATTAGAAGGTCAAATGTTTTGGAATGTTTCAACTCTTCACTATACTCCTGAAGTCCTGAATTGTTATGCAGCTGGTTTTAGCGCAGAAAATCAAACTAAAATTAAAATGTTACTATTGTTAAAATACGTGTTTATTCTTGAAATTTGATTTTCTTTTCAAGTAAGCTTTGTATAAACTTTTTCCCATTGTGCAATACATAGCATAACATCAGCAAAAAATCCGTGCTTTTATAACGTCTGTCTACTACTTCTAAACTGAATCTTTTTTTATGTTCACGTCCCATGCAACTTTTCTTTATTTCCTTCTAACTACTTCCTCTATCACTGCCGGAAAGCATTTTCTCCTTTCCTTTTCCTTAACCATCGTCATTCTCTCGCGACTTGAATGTATTTTTACCCCGCAGCAGGTGGAGAGTATAAAGCAAAAAAATATACTTACACCCAACAGCGTGGCTTTTGTTGTTAGACAGTTTGTATTACATTATTTTCACTACTATTCTCACTCAGTCAGCTATCCAATATTCCTTCTTCCAGTTTTGCTCAAGAGGGGCTACACTCTCATCCTAAGTTTAGCTCGTTCAAAATGTCAATCCAACCGTAAACCATTCTCGCCATTTTTACGATGACGAGAAGATGCTAACCTATTGATATGATAGCGATGTGATGATGATTGTCACAGTCACAACATACTACCACTCCAGTTTCTACTCAAGGCATCATTATGCAGTGAACCCATACATAAGAGTGATATATGTTAGTTGGCGAAAATGGGAATACATTTTCCATCTCTCTTTTTTCTACGAAGCAATAGCTCAGCTTACAAATAAGTCAGAGTCAGATTTGCAGTGGAAATCATTTACTTTTTTTACGAGCACTAGTACATATCTTACTACCACCTGAAGAAATGGGATTTAAACGGGTGAAAATTCGTTTCTCTATATTTTTCTCTTTAAAAAAGAAAATCTGGTTTTAGTGTGACTGTTACAGACACAGGTATACTAGAAACTGAGTACATGTACAATCGTAATTCAATGCGAAAAGATTGTGATGACGAAAAGGATTGGTACTTGGTATATATAAAGCTGGGTGAGAGATGTTGGGTAGTAAAACTGTCGCTTTTAAAGGTAGTAATGCTATCCGTGATACGATCATGATCGCTTGAAGCGCTCTTGTGTCTCTCCCAAAATGACAAGGGCCTGCTTCTGTTCTTATATGAGCTGTGTGTTGGATTGAAAAAGCTTTTTGATGATAGTCAATGGTGTATGCCTTGTGCGTACTTTTACTTTTGAAGAAGTGAAAGGAGAGAGTGAGTAGTATGCTTTACGGAGATTACTTATTGCTTTTCTTTCAAATAAAAAGGAATCTGTTTTCCAAACAGGGATCCAATGAATGGAATAAGATTAAAAGAAAAACAGAGAGAAAGAGGGAAAAGAAAGTGAAGGGAAAAGCAGTCAAGGGGAAAACGTTTCGTTTACTTTACTTTAAGTTCTAGCACCTCAGTTTTTATACCTATCTATATATACATACACGTACGAGATTTGTTTGTACTGGAAAACATTTTGCTCTAGATTTAGCTTTCCCTTTTTCTACCCACCCAGTTTTCAATAATCTTTTCAAGAGAAATGGAATGGAATGCATAATAAAAGCTTGTTATGTAAGCGGAGAGTTTACGCTTGCATTTACTTTTTGCAATGTTCAGTCAGTTTACTTGAGTGTCAGGTGAAAATGAATGTTCGTTTGGTTGCTTTTACTAACAATCGTATATATAAGAGATGATTTGGTTCAGTGGAACAATGACAGAAACGTAAAGTACCGAATGAAAGTATATAGTGTGGAGAATCAACAAGGGATACAAGAAAAGGATACCAAATAAAATCAAAATTGCTGGGGAAAAAAGTTGAGAAATTGTAAATAGATTGGATACATAATATACTTTCTCGAACGTTTCAACTGGTTGGTTCTCTGGGTGAAAATAGGGGAAAGCGAAATAGAAATGAGGGTGTTACACAATATAGACTGCTGTTATACACAAGTAGTTTTTATGATTATGGATACACGAAAAATATAGTGAGCAGGCAGGGGAGAGTGTCAACTATCACAAGATTCAGCAGAATCACTATATGGTTTAGAATCCCTGTGAAATACGAAAAGTAGGTAAATACAGAAAGAAAACAGTAAAAGGAAAGTAGTAAAAGTTTATGCAGTGTAAAATGAAACAACAGCAAAAGCTGATTTCTGTTCTTTTGTCGGTCAAACAACAAGCCAACATAAAGAAAGGAATAAAGAGAAAGAAAACGAACAAAAATTGCATTTTACGCCTTTATTTATTTATTTTTTATTTACAAATTGAATGGGTGTTGCGTTTAATCTGAACGAAAAAAGGGAAAATTCTTTTACAGAATTGTGAGCTACCCGAGAACTACAAACTATACCTATTTGAGAAGATAAAGCTTTCGTTATTTATGTACAGTTTCTTTTATATATTTTCATTTTTATAAACTATTTTATCTTATATTCTAATTAAAATAAGGTATAAAAATAGTTTTAAACTTATAAATATGTATAAAATCTTATGAAATAAACATACAAAAAGGTCGATATATTTTTACGTTAATAGAACTCCTGAGTTGAACAACGTGTTTCTAGATTAGCATGTAGAAAGATGGCAAAGCTACTTATGGAAATTTCTCTTCAAGTAGTTTCGTCCTTTTAACAAGCTGGAGCAGCTACTCCCATCTCGACAACATCAACTCTTGACACTTTTCCTGTCTTATTTTTTGGAAGCATTGGTACAATAAAAAGACCTCCACGGAGTTGCTTGTAAATAGCGACTTTTCCTGTGAACAAAATGAAATGAATATATGTATTATGCATGTTAAATTTTGTCAATTAACAATTCATGTCAGTGAAAAGAGTGCCTCATGACACGTATGTCTGTTGAATATTTTAATGTACTGTGTACTCCTACTCACCATCAACGAAAGATCGAATCTCTTCCGGTGTCGCTTGAACATCGTGTTTAAGCACAACATAAGCTCTTGGAATACGGTCACCACCATCTGGGCAGGGTACTCCAACGACAACAGCTTCCTCAACAGCTGGGTGTTGTAGAGTAATCTCTTCAATTTCCGCAGGAGAGATCTGTCATCATCAGCAAAGCAAAAGAAGAGAATATTTTTTTATTAAGAAACCGCAATGCAGAGATTTTTTCAAGTGTACTACACTACTTCTGGTTGCATAAATTCATGCTCTTGAGATTTTTGGATAGCAACTTACATGACAGTTGAAATACTTGAAAGTTTCCTTGATCCTATCAACGACATAAACAAATCCATTCTGGTCATAGTAGCCCAAATCCCCGGTTCTCATCCAGCCGTCCTTAAACAGGTTATTGCTCTCGACGCTACCTTTCCAGTAGCCTGAACATAAAATTGGACTGCTTACAACAATTTCGCCCTGTTGATTTGGACCCACAGCCCGGCCAGTATCCAAATCTATCACTTTAAGCCTTGTGTTAGGGTACAACTTTCCACAACTCAGGGCTGGAATGTTGGGCATCTGACGGTATCCTTCCGAGAGACCGCTCAGGTCAATTGTTGTTGTGAGTGCAGCACACTCTGTCATTCCGTATCCATTAAAGCAGCATTTGACATTGGGTAAGGTCATCATATTCTTGAAGAACTTTTCGGTAAGCACCATTCCTCCAGTGATGATAACTTCCAGAGAGGTGCGATCATACTTTTGGGCTTCTGGATCTGTAGCGAGCAAGGCAAGGAATGTAGCAAAGCCAAAGGCCAACGATGGTTTGTACGTGTCCACAGCCAGAAATATGTTAAGTTTGGTGATTTCATGCATCATGACCGACCAAACGCCTGCTTTCAAGTTGCGGATGGGGAATAGCATACCCAACACGTGTGTACAACGGAGGGCCAACATTGCTGGTTTCTCGTTGAAGGGAATGTTGCTCGTGCCGATGGTGAAAGCAAGCACTTGAAGATTTGTGTAGACGGCACCCTTACTTTTTCCGGTTGTGCCACTTGTGCACAGGATCAAAAGAGGATCATCCAAGTCACTTTCCTCAAGAACGTTTTCGGGGCATTCTGAGATAAAAATAGAAAACAATTGTAAAGCTTGTTGCACATATAAAGCAAGAGCTTTTGGGGCGAAGTAAAGAGTAAAACTTCAAAAAGTTTGTTATTTTCATTACCAAAGCCATCATCTTCAAAAATCTCATCCACGTTAGTGGTGCTCTCCAAAAGCATGTCGTCATCTTCATGTTCCTGTCCTGGTTTGGTGAAAACGATAATTTCTACGTCCCACTCAGCCTGAGCTGCAGCTTCTTTGGCGTGATCAATCGAGCAAGGATCACAAACGATCCATTTGACATGGGCATCTTGAATCCTAGTTAAAAGTGTGTCTGGCGTGTCCTCGGGATATGAACTATACATTATCCCACCATTTCGCCAAACTCCGAGGGTAAAGCAAAAGATTCTTGTCACGTCTGTCGTCATGTACAGAACCACATCTCCTTTCCTCATACCACGTCGGTACATGGCACTTGCCACAGAGCGAGACATTGGATCTGCATCAGAGAAGTTGATCGTTTCGCCTGTTACCGTATTTGTCTAAAAGGAAAGTAATGGACAGGTTAAAAATATATAAAGATGTTAGATGTCAGTCATTCACAAACGATTTATAAAAGTGGGTCAATTTTATTGCTCTTACCAGCCATCTTGTCCTTCCAAGATCGACGTTTTCCTTGGCAGAATTCAAGAGATACTGACAAGCACTCATAGTTTCCAGATCAGGAATCCCAATCGTTGGATAACTACTCTCTAAAACGGGCTCTTCAATGAAGGCCGATTGTTCTCCCATATTGGCAACCATTTTTGCAGAAGTTTTTTATGAAAACTTTTTGTTTTAAAATAAAACAAAAAAATATCAGTACAACTTTTCTCTGATTTAGTGAGAATAAACCCAGAAAGTCTGTGGTGGAAGCAAGCTTCAAATTGTACTGAAGCCTTCACCGTTGGACCCAGCTATTTATATGAAATGCAATTTGGTAGGGATCTCCACATTATCTTTTTGGAGATTTTGTGGGTTTCCGTATAAATGTACAAACTTATGCATACTAATTGGCAGTGTGATTGATACGATCGATTGATTATAGGCAATGAATGCATATATCATTGAAAATGAAAATGATGATGATGACCATGTAAATGTGCAATGAACCTTGAGAGTGAAAAGTGAACATGAAGATTAATTGGAATGGAAAACCCAGACCGGCAAAGGAGAGGAGGTGTAAAGCTGAAATAAAAATTAAAGCGATCAATTGACTTTGTGATATAAGTTACTAATCAGATATATTACAAACACCTGTACTATATAATTAGGCAAATGGAAATGGGCATTATTACGAATCACAAGATATGCATACTTCATCATCAACATCATAAGTCACAAGTAAATGTAATTTAAGTATGATTCAGACGTAGAATAAAAGAATGAGTGATGTGATGAATTTTTGTACAGTATAAAATGATTGAATTATGATCGATGCTCTTTTCTTTTGGCACTGATTGACCTTGTTCCGCTACTTGTGAGTATAGACCATGTGCATGTACATATAACATGTCATAATTCAAACATAAACCGAATTTTTCAAGAAGGGGAAACCCTTTTTATTATGTCATCGGCACTCTATGCTTCTAGCTAATAGTAATACAAGGTAATTTTGCCACGCGTTGTTCTCAATTGGATTTTATTTGATAACTTAAATGTTTCAGTGTTTTACACAACGAACATTAAACTCTTATACTCCCTGGGAAAATCCACATTTTCGTTGTAATTGCAATAAACCGGCAATCATGTTGACATTAAACAAGATTTTTCTTGTAATCTTGTACCTTGATAGGATACATCATCGACTACCGGTATAGAGCATTGCCTATTGCACAAACACACTTACAATTTTGGGATTTGGGGAATTACACACGAAATACAAATACAATTACATGAAAATGATTGGTAGAGTGTTAGATAAATTGCAATATGAGGAGAGAGACATATTACTGGCAAACCATTCCCTCGCTGCGTGACATAGTGCCATCACATCTCGTCATCATGATCATGACGATGATGGTGATCATCATCATCGGCTCGGCTTGCTCATAAAAAGGGATTGCCATTGCCAATTGTATCGGCATGAAACAAAACTGATAAAAAGAGATTGACACTGATATATAGATCGTATAATGCTACTCTACAATTGACAATGTTCCAAAGAAATACATATGTAATAAAATAATAATTCCAATAAGCTCTATTATCTTTTATGTGACTGAGTCCATAACGGTGCTTAGCTTTAATACACACTACAATTTGACAGCTTTATTGGCAATTTTAAGCCAGACAGGTTCAATTGGTTCTCACTTCGTGTCAATCTCTTTCCGATTATTACCAGGCAGTCGAGCCGCAGCCGGTCATACTGTGCACAGGTGGTGGACAGTAATAATTTAGTAATAATAAGTTATTTCTATAGAATATAATATCTTGGAACAAAATCAGGCCAAGTCACTCCACCCACTACACAACTCGTACCTTTTTTGTCTCTCTTGGAAAAGAAGGAAAAAACTCATACGCAATTTTCATAGTACGTGCGAAGTGCGAAACTCAAATAAAGTAAAGTTGGAAAGGGCAACTCTATGGAATCTGGAATTAAGGTGGAATGGTAAAAGAAAAGTAGGTCAAAATCACGACTACTCTGGATGGCCATACCAAAAAAAACATCCGATGTGCAAACCGACACCAAGTCGGCCACCGAGTAAACATTAAAAAGGTAAATCATATTTATTTACTTGCTTATTGTTCTTTCTACCTAAAAGGTAATACCGACAGAATAAACATGTCACAAAACACACAACGCACCGCGCCGTTACCACCTCTGCCTGGCCTGGCCATGTCCCATATTCTTCAGTGGTAAGTTGAAATGGTCGTACGATATTCCATTTTGTACTTTGTTGTGACAGGGGCAAAAACGAGAGACCATTCCATTTCAGCATAAAGACAAGACAGGAGCAATGCCATTACTATTTATGTTTCTCTTTCTATCTCCCTCCCACACACAAGGTAACCCACATGTTGCTTTTTACGGTGAAATGCGGTGGGCTAACTAAAGAGCTTCGAACCGATTTCCAAGGTGGACTTACTTTACATAAAAGTAACGACGACGAAAGATAAGGGTTTAGGAATTTTCCAATCTCTTTTCATTAGAAGTTTGTTACAAAGAGAAAAGTAAACAATATGCGAAGTTAATACTTTTATCCTTGCTTAGCAGAGCTTTTAGTTATACGATTCCAGTTTTCCAGAAGTACACGGTAAAATGGGTTCAAAATGTCATGCTAGCGAATATGCATCTAAAGATCATAAAGACGAAAAGGATTTGCGTGGGTGGATAAGCTTTTTGTGTTTCTGTTTGTATTAATTTTTCATTGCTGTGTAGTTAAATGTAAAAACGTTCAGTTTTGTGAACACACTTCGCGTCACGTGTTTGTCAAGTGATTATGATTTTGGGAAAACAGGGCTCTCGTGTATTTTCCAATGTCAGTTTTATGTATGAAATGTACACTGACCACATACAGATTAGATGACAAGGTCAATTTGACTTGATTGTGAGGAGATTGTAATGTAAATGAGTTTTTTTTTTAAAACTTACGCAGCCTCTTGGTTCTCCTTTTCTTCGCTGGGTGTTCCAGTGCTCTGCACATTATGTTGGCTGTCTGTTCCCTGCAGATTTTGTTCGTTAGTTTGTTGGTCAGTAGTGAGGAGAATAGCGGGTTGCTGATAGCCAGCTCTTGTTTGCGTCAGTCGGTTGGAAACAGTTTCCTGTGCTTGCTGGAGCGTTTGTCTCAGACGTCCAATGGCCGAACCACCACCGACACTGCCAACTGTAGCGGCAGCCGAGGAAGCTTGTGCTGATGAGGGACCACCTCCATAGAATTGGTTGGCGTTCATGGCCTCCGTATTGGAGACCATCTGAAGAATAATTTTTAAAAAATCACCATTACAAATTGAAATTAAATATAGAGAGATCCTTTATCTATGATTTCATTTTTAAAGCTCGATAAATGTGTGAAAATCCCTAAAATGTATAGTGTCTACATGAATGATACTCATCTTCTTTAAGCCATCTGGTATATCTAAAGTACTTTTGAACATTGGTCTTTGTTTTTTTCAGACAAGCAGATAAGTAGTCCAGCAAACAAAAAAGAAGTATACTTTTTCTCTCATTCTTGTGTTTGAAAACCTGGAGGGGTGACATGAAAGGAAAAGTTTATTTCAGCTTCGCTTTCTTTGCTGACCGTTGCATTTACACCGGACGGCCATCGTGTCCTGTTTACGTCAGCATTTTCGAGTGCTTGCGATTTCAGCTTGCTCGTCTACTGGATACTGGATGGGCGAGTGGGTAAGTATTAAATGGACGATCTACCTAAAGCTAGTAACTTGTTAAGAGTAGTGCACTTCATGGAAATAAATACATTCAGCTCTCCACTTTAATTTTCCCTTTCGGCACAAAGAGTAAATTGCTATGAAAAGTGGTATGGCAGGTATGGCTATTCCAAAGTTTTAATGAACACTATGCTAAAGGTCCATAAGTTCCGGATTCATGTGCCATGTGCCCAAGCATTGCGTTTCCTTTTTTAAAGGTCAAATAGTAAGTCCTTTCATCCAACAGCCCTGTCACATCACATCCTATGCTACACGTGGACATACATAGGTGAACGATCGAAACTTGCTGCAAATTTGTGTGCCTACATAAATTGCCTCTACTTGCTTTCAACATTCAATAATTATAATCTAGTCATGTCATGAAAGTGCAGTGTAGGAGGAATGGGATCCCGAT